>LOEQ01000060.1:571175-596298 GCA_001685075.1 Bramus lutescens
TCCGGGAATGATCGCAGCCCAAGCGGACACGGACCATATATGGAGTTGTTTTTCTCAGAGATCACTCGCTTTCGGGACCGCGGGGGGGCGGAAGCCAGCGCCTTCTTTAAGGTGCAGCTCCACATGGCTCTCTACATACATCATGAAATGTGGAGAAGTCAATGCATCCAGCAAGCTCTAGATGGACAAAACCAAGAGACACAGATTCTAAGTCATAGTCTGCTATTAGCAAGAAGTTTCCTTACTCTACAGATCTAAGACGTTTTGTCTATACTTTGAAGAAATTGGGTGAAGCCAAGCGGCCTACTAACTGTGACATCCTGGGCATCAACATTCTCTGCAATCCACATTGTGTTGCCCACCTTAACACAAGGAGCCTCCTCCTCAACTACTTCTTTCAAATGGGCTCCTATTGGTAATGAATTGAATACTTATCTTAGAATTATATTACTGTGAAGAGACACCAGGACCACAGCAACTCTTAAGAAGGAAAACATTTAATTGGGGATGGCTTAAAGTTCAAAGATTTAGCCCATCATCGTCATGACGGGAAGCATAGGGGCATGCAGGCGTCTGGATCTGCAGGCAGCAGGGAAAGATGCCTGGCTTAAGCATTTGAAACGGCAAGGCAAGCCCATCCCCAGTGACACACTTCCTCCAACAAGGCCACCTCTACTCAATAAGGCTACAAAATCCTAATGCCTAAGCATTCAAATCTACGAGCCTATGGAGGGCACCCTTACTCAAACCAACACAGTACTTCAAAGAAATTCTTGCCTTCTTCAAACTTTTGCTTAGGTATGACTGCTACCTTTTCTTTCTTCTTACATGTTGCAAGACATAGTGAGTTTTGAGTCAAGTAGATTTACCTGAAGTTCCAGTTTTATTAGTAACTAGTTTTTATTGCCTCGGGCAAGAAAACAGTCTCAGATTTAGTGTCTTCATCAGTAGAATAAGCAGATTAATGTATCTACTTATAAAGTTGTGTGAGGATCAAATGGGGTGACATATAGAAAACCTTTGGTATGGCACCTGTCACATGAAATGTCCATCTGTAGCAGAGGACTATTTTGTCCTGCTTTGACGTGTGCTATGGATTTTTCCGTGGTTGAAGAGGCTCTTGGCTTACATTGAAGGGAGGCAGAGGTTGATAGAATAGATGAATTAAAAGGAGTGAGCTGCAGGAAACAACTGTAAAATGCCAAACAAACTTCAAAAAGAAAACCTATAAGACAACGATTTTAAAGACTGCAAAGCTAAGTTAGGAGTTCCTGAGGGAACTGTTGCCATCACAATGTACAAAATAACCGGCCAAAAAGGACATGACCTCTTCATGGAAACGTTTTGGAACTTCTAAGCTCTCCAGCCACTGCGGAGTGTTCCTACCTGCTGTTGCAAATAATGTAATTATTTAGCCTTCCTCTGAGTCTTCTGCACAGAATTTGCCACTTCAACAATTGTGAAATTATAAGATTATTTCTAGAAAAGCAGTCGTCCCTTGTAATTTAAATATAATAGCTGTATAAATATTTTTCTAGGTCCTGTATTCTGTTCAGTTGGTATACAAGTCTAGTTTTTTTGGTCAGAGACATGCTATTTTTATTACTATGACTCTGTATAGTTTGAGAGCAAATATTGTGATTTCCCAGCATTGTTATTTCTGATTGGCTTGGTCATGAATATGATCTTTTGAATATGATCTTGAATTAGATTTGCAAGAATTTTCTTGAGAATTTTTGTGACTGTGTTATTCAAGGATATAAATCTATGATTTTCAAAAAAAATCCATATGTCAAACTCTCTCACAGAGACATAGTAGAAAGATTCAAGTTAGGAATTATGAGTAAAATTGTCAAAGTAAACAAGATTTTAAAAAGCAAATTATACATTTACTCTCACATATAGACACATATAGGCAAACATATATAAATGTATATATAAACCAATTTACATGGATGCAAATATACATACAGCCTCCTATGCTCATCTCCCCATGAGTTTTCATACTGGGTAAGCTTTGATTACTGCTAATGACACCCAGGTGTTCCAATTCCTTGAGCTCTTTATCCATGTTTTTCTTTCTCAGATCTAATTTCTCTTGCCATTTAGTCTCTCAGAATGAGACTATTCCAACAGGCCTGATCTAACATATGGTTGGCAAATATCCAACGGGTACAGATAGCTTGGTTAGATAATTTAGATACCACAGATGTGGCCTCTGCTTAAATGACCTTAAGTGGACCCTAGGGCCTGGAGGCTGAAGGCATGCAAAGAGGCCGAATTAGATGCTACCATCAGGGGAAATTCTTCCTGGAAGGTGCTTTAGCTTCAATTCACTACTCTTGGTATGGGGCTAAGCTCAGGAGACCTCTAAGGAGGTCTAGCCATGTCCATCTCCTTTTAGAGTTGAAGGAGAAATTAGAAGTCACATACTTCAGTCACATTTTATACGCACACGCAAAACTAGAGAGCTCTCACCTCAGAACTTAACCTTCCTCTACTAGCAAACGTCTATTCACTTCTCCCTTACTATTTTCATCTGTTGAGATGATCATGTGATTTTTTTAATCTATGATCTTGTTTATTTGCAGCCCTGGAAATGAAACCAGCTTGATCACTGTTTAAGATCTTTTTAAATGTACTATTGAGGTAATTTGTAATTATTTCATTCAGGAGGCGTTGGTGGAAAGTGCATATGAGCTGGAGTAAACCCAGGATCTTGGGCATGCTAGACAAATGTTTATTGAGCTAAAATTCCCCAGTACTTAAAGACCATCTATGTTCACTGAGGATTTTGGACTCCAGTTTTCTTTTTTGGTGTCCCACTTAAGGTATTATGGTTTGAATCAGAAATGTCCTCCACAAACTCATATGTTAAAGGCTTATTCCTCAGCTGGTGGTACATTTTGAGGGGATTTTAGGAGGATGGTCCTGGTTGGAAGAATTAAATCACCAGAGCATACCTTGAGGGATGTTTTGGTCTGACCCCTTCCTGTTTGTGTCTCCATGTCTGTATTCTTGTTCTTTCTCCTCTCTTCCTCCTCCTGGCTAGTATGAGGTGGGCAGCTTTGCTTTGTCAAGCCCTTCCATCGTGGTGATCTTCCCCGCAGAGTCAAGAATGAATAGAACTACCTGACCATGGAGAAAAACCCTTGAAGCCATAGATCATGATGCTTCCCTTTAAAATAAGTCATTCTTCCACATAAGTTATTCATGTTGAATCTTCATTGGAGTCACCAGAATGCCCAACACAAATGAGAAGTCCTGACTCACATCCAAGAAAAGAGTCCCTCTGTAGGGTACATTTGAAAGAATGACTTGTTGCTATTTTGGAGACTAGGTTGGGGATGTTAATGTTAGTTCTTTTCTCAGTCTGCTAGAATTTAGCCATAAACCAGTCTGGCCCTGGACTTTTCTTTGTTGAGAGACTTTTCATTCAGTTATCATCATTACTGACTCATTAAGATGTCTAAATATCCTTCTTGGTTTAAAGTTTATACATGGTATGTGTCTAGAAATTTTGCCATTTTTTCCCTAGAATTTTCGGTTTATTGGCATATTGATTTTTAAAATATTCCTGATGCTTCTGTGGATCCCGATGGCATGTGCCATAGTGTCTTTTTGTCCCAATTTTGTTTGTTTCAGTCTTGTCTGTCTTTCTTATGCTTAGTTTGTCTCAGAGCTTGTCAAGTCTTGTTTATTCACAGATCTCTAAGATGATTTGCTTCCCAGCACCACTCAGAGAGCAGAAACCAATGTACTATACCAACTACCAAAAATCACCATATGCTTTGGGTGGTTCTTTTAAATGGGCACAGGTGCAAAGACCTGCTGGTTCACACACTCAGGAATCCATGAAAACATTAAACTAGAAGCCATAATATATATGCAAAGGACCTGTAGGGTAAAAGGAGAGAATGAATACATATAAATGAAATAAAATTAAAATGGAAATATAACAAGATAAAATTGTTCTAAAATGGAAGGGTCCTGACGTGGAAGACAAGGAACTTCCGAAGATGCCCTTGAGTTCATTTTCTGTTGGCCATCTACTGTTGGGCATGCTGCCTACCCTCCAGGGTAGTTTGTTTCTTCAGTGAGACTCTAAATTGTCACTTGCAAGTGGTTAACCATTGGAGATAGCATCTGGGTAGGGATGGGGGCATGTGTCTACTTCTCCTTTCAGCTCTAGGACCCGATCTGTGCAGATCCTGTGTGTGCTCCATGTTTCTTGTGCTGTGTGTATGCATCTGTTTGGCTCAACATCTCTCCTACTTTTATGTCAATGGGCTTTCTTAGTGAGCAGCCTTCTGTACAGGACTGATCCTCAGCACAACCAGAGAGGAGAAAACAAGTCACAGAAATACAATGCAAACACACAGCAGAGAAATACAATCAAAATCAATTAGAGACAACTATACTAGTAATACCAAAAAGAAGGAGGAGGGGGAAGGGGGAAGAGAGAGAGAGAGAGAGAGAGAGAGAGAGAGAGAGAGAGAGAGAAATATATGGAGAGAAAGTCAAAATAATATATAGTAAGTTAAAAGTTAATATATGGTCAAAATTAATAAAATTTAAGCAAAAGAGACAGTGGAGAAAGGAAAAAGGAAAGAAGATTGTTTTAAAGTGAAGAATGAGAAAAAAGAGAAAAAATGTCATTGGTGAGCAAAAAAAATTAAAGTAGATGAAAGAAGAAAAAATAATGAAGAAAATAAGTCAAAACATCCTTGCAGCCAAGGAAATTTTTTTTATGTTTTGTTGGGCGGGGTCAGTAGGCCTGACAAAGCTGTAGTCATTTCTGTGGGCTCTCACCAAACAAATTGTTGCTAATATTCAGAGTGAGTCCTGCTGTGTTTCCCACTGGGCCAGGTAAGGCTATGCCTTCCACGGCAAGGCCTACTCATCCCCAAGGCTCATTGTATTCTCACCCAGCGCTACTATTAGCATCAGAGCTCTCTGTGGTGGTCTGTAGGCATAATGGGTTCTTCCGTGCTCCCTAGGCCCTCTGTCTGTTCTCCTAGAGACATGGCCAATAACCCAACCACAGTTTATCCCTGAAAGCCTCAAAGAGCTGGGTAATCAAATAGATCACTGAGTTCTGTACTAAATGGTGGAGGGGTTGTGGGAACTCAGAAATTTGGGTTCTTTAGTCCCAGTCCTGCCTTCAGATTAAACTGCATGCGGTTGGACCTTACTCTCCTCCACAGAGTGAGGAGCCAACCACTAGCTCCTCCACAGCCCGNNNGTCTCTCGTGGCTTGAACATTTCAGTGGGTAAATGTTTAATAGACTGTTCCCCTCCTTAGCCGTCTTCTCCTCCATTAACCATGTAAGGGTGTTCCCGGGGGCCCTAAATTGTGATTGTGCCAGGTTCTCTGATCCCGGTAGTAGTTAATCTGCAATAATTTTTCCGTTCTTAAGATGGTTCCTGGGTGAACCATTTAACAAGCGGTGAGGTAGATGTTTTTTCTCTAAAGCTACTTTGTTGGGCAGGAGGAGTCACTTTTAGACCAAATCTTCCTACAGGTTGTCGCTTTTAAGAAGGAAGCTTTGTCGCGTGGCCAGGCCTGCTGGCCCCTTGTCGAGGCAGCTCCTGCACCATCTGGTTTACCTTGAGTCTCCCTCCGTGGCAGATCTGGGGTTGAGCTGTGAATGGCTTCACACGTTCTGTATCCCTATGCTTTTTAGCCTCCTTTTACAATGTGCTTGATTCCTGCGGCTCGTCCTTTCCTCTCTTTGCTCTGATTCTTCTCATAAAATCACACGGAGGATACATCTATTCCAACATCTTACCTCAAATTTGTTTGTTGGTTTCTTACAAAAAAAATGCACTTTCAAATGAACCATTTTATTCTATCTTTTAGTTGTTGGGCTTCTCTTGTTTATAAATATATATTTACAGGCTAGTGAGATGGCTCAGTGGATAAAGGGGCTTGCCCCCGAGTCTGATGACCTGAGTGCAATCTCTGGAACCCTGGGTGTAGGAAGAGAGAACTCATGCCTTTGAGTTACCTTCTGACCGCCAACGCTCACGCAGCATGTGCGTGTGTACAGTCTCAATTCTCTTTCTCTCCTATCTCTTTCTCTCCCTCTCATACACACAATAAATAGTAAACGTAAAATTTTTAAATATGTATTTACAGAACATAGGACTTTTGTATATCTGAAAATAGCACAATTAACTTAGTCTATCATCAAGTCTACTCTAGTTGATAAAAAGAAAAAGAAAAAATATGAGAAACATAAGATCTTATAAAACACAATTTTGAAAAAAAAATAATTTATTTTAAAATGTTTGGCAGTAAAATTCCAGGAGTATTTGTTTAGGTTAAATTGTTTCACTTTTAGAAATTCCATTAAGATAAATAAACATCATATTGGAAGAAGAACCAAGTCGATAACATCTTAAATGTACTTTGCTTATCAGCCCAACATATTCAACAGTGAGAACATTCAAGTCTAGTAAGGACTTACAATTTTGCCAACTTCTTTCCCCAGCCTCCTAACTTCTAGGATTGCAGGTGTGCATCATCATGCCTACCTAGATATGCTTCATTTATTAGCAGAGAACACTTAATGTCTAATAGAGGCTAAACAGTATACACATAACTTCATGTTGATCATGCAATATAAGGTAGTAAGGTTTTGTGTTGGTGGACATGGTTGTGACTTTTGAAACAGTCTTATGTATCCCAGCCCAGCCACTGTCTTGCTATATAAAATTACACTGGGTGAAAAAAGTACTCTGTGTGTATTTATGAAAATTTTATTATGAAACCAATTATTCCATACAGATATATGTTCATTTGACATTGAACTCCTAATCCTATTGACTCCACCTCCTGACTCCTGGTGTTACAGATGTGTGCTACCATTCCTAATTTGTGCAATAAGTGAGTGTGGCTAGCCTAAGAACTGAGAAACTTCAGAGAGAGTCATAACATACTATGATGTCAGTGTTAGATAGCGTGCATGCACCACTCACCTCTAGATGTTAAGTATGTAATGCACAGTAAAGTTTGCAATGGTGTAGGGAATGGCAGTTTATAAACTTGCTAATACAAAGTAATGAGCCCCAGATTCAAGGTGGATATCAAGCTCTGTGGGAGCAGGGAAGACATGGAAAAGATGCAGCGATTCATCTGAATCCTGTCAGAGATGAGTTTCAAGAGTATGACCTGAAACAGCACATAAGGAAAACACATGTGCACTGTGTTGGTTCATTAGGAAGACCTACAACATTAATAAAAGTAATAGAGCAAACAGGGAATCACAGAAAAGTGAAATAGTATTGCCAAAGTGTGAGTAGAAACCCACATGATAGATCCTAGGAACTGCACATGCATTGGTGTGTTCCGAATCCACACAGAAAAGTCACTGAACTGTTGATGTTGATGTCACAGATTTATTTTTCTCTTGGGACCTTATTCAGTGCATCCCCAGTTTTTGCCAACATATGCAACATAGTCTTTACAGCTAAGTGAGGTATTTTAAGCCACTTAATAACACAGCTATATAATTGCTAAAATCAGTTCAGACAATCATGTCGAAAGATTTATTTGATGGGCATGGCATAATAGCTTGATTTAGATGGGGTAATGGCTAAATAAAAGTCATGCTAATTAGAAATGCTTATATTGGAATTTTGCAAAGAAGCATATATCGCATTATAGTGACTACAAATCCTTAATATAAAACTAATAGCTGGGAATTTTATACAAGTTAGCCTGCTTTTGATCAATGATGAAAATCAGGCCCAATAACAGTAGAAGAAATCATGTTTGGGAAGAAATGTTTTTTAAGACTGTTTATCTTATTAAAGTATAGTGTTGTGATTCTCACACTTGTATCCCTTTATCCAAAATTCTTAAGACTATTTTTTTCAGATTTTGGAATATTCACGTATGTCTAATAAGAGCTCACAGGCATGAGACCCAAAGCTAAACACAAAACTCATCTATATTCCATCAACACACATGCTGGAGGTAATTTTCCATGGTACTTTGGAAGTGCTTGTATTTAAACTGTAGCCCATTACATAAGATTAGAGGCAGAAATGTCTACTGTATCATCATTCAGATTTTTCAATCAAGGGCATTCAACTTGCATTTTCTTTAGTATCCAGCAGTATTTACTAACTTGAGAAACTTCTAGCTTTATTTGAGACAGGATGTTAAAGACAGAAAACTCTACCCCAGGTACCCATGTCCAGCAAGGACAATGGAAGTTAGACTGGGCAGTCTTGAAGGAAAGGGGAAAAGCGGTTAAAGTGCAGCCAAGAAAACAAGGTGAAGTCTTTATTAATCACTAAGAATACAGGATGGGGAAGATGACAGACAAATTGTCTTTCCCATTAATAAAAAAGGTTTGAAAGGCAGAGAATGTGAAAAGGTAAAAATGTGCCTGTTAATAAATTAGTGAGGTGGATAGATCCTCATTCAACTTACAGAATAAATGGCTTTCTTATGTAGACATTGAAGATAATATGCTCTGTAAATGATTTCTGATTTGGTCTTGAGGTCTATCTCTGGGATATGGCCATAGTCTTAACCCTGCTCTGACAGCCCTCTAGGGTAGGTGGTTATGGTTATAGTGTGGTTTTCATAGGATGCTCTTTCTCCTGGTGGATGACCTAGTGCCTGCATGTCCCACCTGTGGCTCCATGTCCTTCCCATGGGAAAGTTATTTTTACTGGCAGACACACTTGTAACTCTTGTGCTACCTACTCTAGTGCATTCCTGCTGAGACAGCTACTCTCTAGGAGCCTAATAGGTAAAGCAGTCAGGCCCAGTGTGCTGGTCAGGTGAGACACACATGATTAACAGAAATGGATCTGTAACATACAGATCCGGGGAAGAAGAAGACATTGTTGTAGATGGCAGGCCTCTGAGCAAAACAGCCTTTATCTTCATCAGATCAGCTCCTGCCTGCTTGCTCAAGATCAGCAGGGGTGGCCTTGGTGACTGTTGACATTCCCTTAGAGAAGGGGGTAAGGGACCATTGGATCCTGTCTAAGAGTCCAGTCTCTCTTTCCAGCCATTTGTATGCAATTCTGCACTGGTCTCATATGGCCTTGAAGTCTTGAGGTCTCCGGAACTGTTAGTGTACACTGGGAGAGAAGAGATCAATTGAAGAGAGGCTATTCACCCATGCTGGGAGAACAGTCTCCAGTGTTACTGGTTTGGGGGTAATCCATGTTCCTGTTGGTAATCCCTTGCCTGTGCTCTATAAGTAAGTCTAATAAACTCATTGTTTCCCCAACCTAAACTTTGATGGAATCGTACATTGTTATTGGGACCCTATAAGGACAGGTATGACTTTGAGGTCTCAGGGAAAGAGTTCTCAAAAGAGGCGCCATGTTTGATAGAGCATGCAGGAAGAGGAAAGCCATGCAGATGGAGAGCAAGAGAGAGCCAGCTGTCATGGGGAACAAGCCTTTACTGGGGCCCAGGGTGTTACTCAAGCAGGTTTTCTACAGGAAACTCAGGCAATGGACATATAGCAAGAAGGTATGAGTTCTCTGGGGCCACAGTGTGAGTGATGTGATCTGTGGCTTATTTATACAGTCCAGGAAGCAGATGGAGGTCAGTGGAGCAGGTCAAGGGACTTGTGTCGAGCTGCCTCACAAGGAGGCGTTTACCACTAGAATGTGTAGAAGATGGATATTTGTACTGGTCACATTGGGGTACTGGGGAAATGGAGAACTAGAAATCCTGTCCAGGGTATCTAAGCCCTGATCAGTGTGAAATAGCCTAGCAGACTCAGAACAACATCAAATCATGGGAATTCATTCCATTCATTCATTCATTCATATTGTTAAAAAGCATCTTAGGGGGAAAGAAGCAGGGATGAAGACCATGGCACACACACGCACTGCACACGTACTGCACACATATGAGTGCATCCATAGACACACGTGCGTACATGTGCATGTGTGCGAGCACAGACACACACACAAACACACACCCACACCCACCCCCCTACACACACACCTCTGTTGGTTGCTGATGGCTTTGACTGGGCCTATGTCTCCTCTAGTCTCTCATTCTCAAGGAAACTGATTGAGGGTTTTTTTATGTGATGATGGTGGCATTCTAAAAGTAATAGCTTCTCAGACTCCATGGTGTCTAAACAGGGTCCCTTGGTGCTATTTGCACTGAATTATTTTGATAAACAAGTCAGAAGTCCACCCCAGATTCAAGGATATGGAGAAAGGTTTCATATCTTAATGAAAAAAGTTGAAAAGTTATAATTACAAAAATAAATAAATGAATTCCAACAAATAGGTGTGTTGTAGGATATTATTTTAAGATGTGTTACATTTGTTTTTACTGTGGAGCATTTGTTTTAATAATTCAAAGATATGATGTATTCTTTATGTTGCATTTGTTTAACTCAGTGAAGCTGTGTTACTTTGCCTGTCTAAAACACCCGATTGGTCTAATAAACAGCTGAACAGCCAATAGTAAGGCAGGAGAAAGGAAAGGCAGAGATAGTGTGCAGAGAGAATAAATAGAAGCAGAAAAGAGGATGGAGGAGCAAGAAGAGGAGAGGAGGACACCAGGGATCAGGCACCCAGCTATACAACCAGACACGGAGTAATGAAGAAAGAAAAGTTATATGGAAATAGAGAAAGGTAAGAAGCCCAGAGGCAAAAGATAGATGGGGTAATTGACATTAAGAAAAGCTGGTTAGAAATAAGCCAAGCTGAGGCCAGGCATTCATAAAGAATAAAAAACTTCCATGTGTATTTATTTGGGAGCTTGCTGGTGGACCCCCCAAGAATCAAAATAGTAAACATGAAAAATAACTAACAACAAAAGTGGAAGGAACTTTGACGATCTCTTTTGCGGACAACCTACTGTAGCTAGAGAAAGGCTTTCTGTAAGAGCTAAGAACAAAGCAGGCTCCTCCATACAAGAAGCTATTCAACGTATTTACGGTGGGATGTTAGAAGCACGTTGGACCACTGAGTGCTAAATGCAAAGAGGGCTGGGGAAATTTTTAGACTAACTGAAACGCTTTTCATTCTCCAAAATATGGCCAAATCTGAAACAGTCTAGGATTAGAAAATAGGACAACTATATTGAAGAATCAAACCACTTCCCCAGTATTTGCTGTGTTTGCCTGAAACTTTTCCAAAACATTTTTGGGTTCTTGACTTCTTCAAAGTACTCGGGGATCAGATCAGTTTTTGCCTTCAGAATGAAACCTTCCCTGGCCACCTAAATTAAAGGTAGCATCTCCCATACAGCTGTCACATTTTCTCTGTGGAAATCTCACCTTGCTAGCATTTGCTTACTTGTTTATGGCTCCATCACTAGAGTGTAAGCTCCACTGAGTTTGTGATTCTGCTTATTCACTCGGCGTGGCTCTACCAGCTGTGCTCACTGTTTGAGGAGGTTGAAAAGGAACACACAGACGCATGGCGCTGCCAACTTTCCTCAGAGTAGCTTCTCTTTGCAGTGGGTGGAAGTTCCTGCAGAGGTCATAACTGATCAGTTCATTGAGGATTAGTGATTGTTGAATGTTCAGGTAGAAGTGCGACATGGATAGCACCCTCTCCAAGGTCCAGGGAATATCACAGAAGAGAGAGTGGAAAAATATATAAGAGCCCCAAGAAGGGCTGGAGTGCAGTGTTTTTAATTGTTGCTGCTTTTCAAGCTATGGCTATCCTAGCCAGCAACTGCAACTCTGCCTTCAGCCAGCCGCAAAAGCTGCAGCCTGAGGAAATTCTGTTCCCTCAGGCACCGACTCTTTCAAAGCTACTGAGGGAACTTATCTAAATCTCTGTCCCTCTTAAGAACTCAAGATTCAGAGGTTGAGGTAGAATCCTGCTCCCCAGAGAGGCGGAGTACCAAGCAGTTCACCTAGCTCACCTCCTCACGTCTCCTCGCCCCTCCTTATAAACCCTTCTCCACCTGGCTCCTCCCTACAATTTCCAGTCAGCTAGTTGCTGACTCAACCTCCGGATGCAGGTGAATTTTGTTTAATCAGACACATCTTTGCATCATTAAGCAAATGTTCCAGAACATAAACAAAAGTAACACACCTTAAAATAATATTCTACAACAGCAGTAGAACACTGTCTTCTGTATGACACGCTAGTTGCTCTCTTGAACTCCTAGGAGCTGGGATGACCTACACAAGACCTGCACAGGTCTGGGCCATCAGCATTCCATCATGGAAGGGAGAGGAGCCTCATCAATCTCACTAATCCCTGAAGAGTTATAGGTAGTTAATGGCTGCTGTGTGATGAAGAAATATTTTCTTCAATGGTAGCCACTGGTAAGTGGCTCGTGTTTCATAAAGAGCTCCTCACCCATGCTCATGAGAATAACCCCAATGAAACTCTGTGGTACACACACACACACACACATACACACACACATATGCACACGCACACACACAAAACAGCCAGGTGAGGACATAATTACTTCTTCATTAATAGGGCTTGACTCAATCTTAGTCTCTGCCATAAAGTCCAAAGCAGGTGACATCATCTCCTTATCCCCAAGCTCAGTGCTTACCAAGCATTTCCTGTGCAAACATGTTGGATGGAACTTCCTTATGGTACAGATTCCAGTGTTTAGAGCATATTTAATTCACCTCAATTTCCTTCATTTGCAAAACTATGAAAATCCTTAGCGTGGCAGCAGCTGAAGTCAAGGAGTCAATGCCCCAGACCTGTGGGAATGGCAAGGCAGGCCCTGGTTCCAGCTGATGGTCTATGCACTAATCACAGCTTCCTCCTCGTGGATGGCTGCAGCCTGAGACACATCCCTACAAAGAATCCCTATGGAGATTAGCTAACGCACTCCTGGGTGGAGTTTCTAGGCTGCTGATGCATCTCCATCAGAACACGAGGCTCACTCAAACCTTGTTGTTCTGTATCTGCGTCTGTCATTATTTCATTCTTTGCTGCCCTAGTCAGGTCAATCCCAGAATCATGAAGGTCATGGAGAATCACTTTACTTATTAGGTGAATCAAAGAAGATTCCATTTGCGACAAGCAGCTTCAATACTTGGAATAGGATAGGTACTCAATAAACAGTCCTTATTGTCCACAATTCAATTATGAATAATTAAGTTTGCACTTAACTCAAACCCAGTAAATATTTCATTGAATTTTGCCTTATCAACAACCCCAGTCTCCTATTTCTGGAGGACTCTCCAACTCCTCGGGTGGGCCAAAAACCATCTAATTGCTGTTGCTTATGTAGGATAAGAGGGACAACAGGAGCAGGAAACTAACCAATCACTGAGCACCCTGACTCTGAACCCAGAGCCAGAGAAATAAACACACCCTGCATTTGAGGCCTGGGTCAGGAAAGAAACATCTTTATCCCTGAACCCAGGACTAAAGACATGTGCCCTGACTCTGAAACTAATGTCAAAGAAACACACTTTGTCCCTAGAATCAGAGCCAGTGAAAGAAATATGCCCTGGTCCTAAGACTAGAGTCAAGCCTTAAAAGGGCCAGTGAAAGAAACACAGCTTGGCCATGAAGTCAGAGCCATCTCTGCCCCTGACCAGCTAAACTGACCAATACACCCTCTCCCTGGGAAAACTCCGCCCCTAAGAAGCCCTCTATAAGCCTCTCCACCCCTTCAGTTAAGAGCTGCCTTTAAACCCTCCCTAGAGGCAACCATTCTCCTGGACTCCTCCTTCCCAAATAAATCTCTTTCTCAAAAGAGTCTTGGGTGACAACCTTCATTTGCTGGCACAGAGCAGAAGAACCTGGCTGGGACATCCCTTAGGGGACTGAGCTGAAAAACCTTGTTGAGACGCACCCTAGGGGGCCTCAGCAAGGCCGAGCAGAACAGAAGAACCTTGCTAGGACACTCGTTAAGGGCTGAGCAAGGCCAGTGGAGTCAAAGTAACAACTTTCGCCAGAGATGGAGGAGATTGCTACATTTCTGCAGGGACTTCATTTATCAGAGTGTTAGCAGAAGAAACATCTTGGGCCAGAGAAGAAGCAGATAGCTCTGCTAGGAAGCTCCCGTAAGGGAACAGAGCAGAACTCGGCTATAGTGGCTCTCCAGGAGAAGAGCAGGATCCCTATATCTTGCGAGGGGCGGGGGACCATTTCCCACCGCACCCCAGCTTCAGGTAGCCTGGCTTCTCGATAATCAGGACACCTTTCCTCCAGTGCTAAGCTGTCCTATTGCGGCTCTACCCACCCCTACCCCCCAGAGCTGCCCTATTGCGGCTCTACCCCCTAGAGTGGTTCTTTAGCAGCTCTACCCCTCCAGAGCTGTCCTGTCGCACCTCTAAGTATGTCCTGGCTTCCCAGTAAATCAGGATATCCCAACACCACTGCTCTAACACATTCCCCTACAGCTTATGCTTTTCTGAGGTCCACGTCGGAAATCCATTACACTCAGAGTGAAAACAACATATAACATCAAATAAAATGCCGTTTTGATGTGCAGCCTTCGGTGTTCTTAATTGGTGAACAATATGCCAACTTTCTGAGTGATCTGGCATTCTAGCTTTCCTTCTCTCCTCCACAAAACCCAAAACTCAGGGTCTTCTTCACCCCAGCTTCCGCTGTTCATCCAGGCTACCATCAGTCTACTGTCTTCAATCCTTACAGTTCCATGAGAGCAGTAACAGCTCTTGGTCTTGTTTTTTAGACTACCCATGCCTCCTCGGCTGCTAAATCATTTTACTCTTGTTAATGGGAGTATATGGTTTCTAGTCACGTTTTGCTGTCAGAGCACAAAATCCTCTTTGTTAAATTAAATTTACGTTAGTGTCATTACTGCAGTGTTCCGAATCTGGAGAGCCTCCCGAGTTTGGCAGAGGGTTTCCCAAAAGCACCTTAAGAGCTTGCTCGAGTCATAAGGCTCCTTCTCGTCTTCTGGTTTGAACTCTGGTTAGTCTTGCTGTTGTGGTACATACCATCTCATGGGTAGGACAGGCGTGTTTGTTACCTTCTTCCTCATCGCCCCTCAATTACTTCAGAGGCCTCAAAATACTGTCTTGGTCTCATTGGATCGCTTTACTGCATTTGTCTTAAAAGGTTTTATTTTGCCTTTTTTTTCTATTACTAAACACTTCTCTGTTGAGGAATATTATTTTAAGATCTGTTACATTTATTTATGCCGTGAAACATTTGTTTAACGATGCAAAAATGTGTTGCATTCCTTTATGTTGTATTTGTTTAACTCCGTCAAGCTGTGTTACTTTGCCTGTCTAAAACACCCGATTTGTCTAATAAAGAGCTGAACAACCAATAACAAGGCAGGAGAAAGGATAGGTGGGGCTGGCAGACAGAGAGAATAAATAGAAGGAGAAAAAGCGGATCAAGGAGCAAGAGAACAAGGAGAAGAGGGCGCTGGGGCCAGCAGCCCAGGCACACAGACAGCCATGGAGTAAGAGTAAAAGATAGAGAGAAAAGAGGGAAAGCCTAGAGGCAAAAGAGAGATGGGATAATTTATGTGAAGGAAAGCTGGCTAGAAATAAGCCAAGCTAAGGCTGCCATTTATAGGTAAGAATAAAGTCTCCGTGTGTATTTATCTGAGAGCTGGGTAGCAGATCCTCCAAAAGAGCAGAGTAATGAGTGAAAAAACAGCCAACAACATATCTCCAATGGTTCCTTTTTCTCCACATTTCATCCTGGTAAAGAGACAATTCATGAACTGCTAAGCTCAGTTACCTCATAAATAGCTGACATGAGTAACTGGAAGCAGGTTTGATGCCCTAACTCAAAGCTCATTGATTTCCTACACAGCGCTCATCAGATTCGCTTCATGAGAAGGCGTAAGACTATGCTGGCTGTGCCAGAGTGGTGGATGGCAGGTCCTACAACAAGATTTTTCTCTTGGTAGAGGGCTTAGCAAGTCTGATATAGTTGTGTTTAGGAATGTGTTAGACACTATGCTGTGGTAGTTGACAGAATACCGCAGTTTAGATTAAATCATTGGAAAACTTATATAACTTTGGTGCTTTAATGAAAAAGATCTTCTTTGAAAAGCTAAAATGTGTTACAGATAACGTTTATATAAAAGAATTTTAAAAACCTTAAGAATATAAAAGCTGTAGGACCTGTTCTTCATTGGAACACGTATTATTAAAATACAGAGGTTAGGAACATTGTCTAAGTTTTCTTCCAACTCAGATACACTATCATTTTGTCTAGCATCTATATTTCTTTTATACAGATGACTTTGTTTTAAATTGTGTGTGTGGGGGGGTTAAATGTGTGCATGTGAATTTAGGTGGCCATGGAGTCTAGAAGAAGGCATTGGGTCCCCCGGAGCTAGAGTTATAGGAAGTTGTGAGCCCATACACACATGTAGGTGCTAGGAACCAGATTCGAATCTTATGTAAGAGCAGCAAGTCATTTTAATTGCTGAACCATCTTTCTAGCCCCTGGTGTCTTTATCCTTTATAAGGAAAAAAATAATAATATGCCCTGAATATGAAGAGAAGGAAGAAGAGAAGGTATCCTCATTTGCCTTACTGAGCACTTTACTGAGTATGACGAGGCCAAGATGTCCCTCAGTCTGAATCTGGTAGAAGACATGGCGAGCTAGGTCACACTGCCACTAAAGAGTAAGAAAAATTTAAACTTTGCAAAAAAAAAGTGCACGAATCTTTCCAGTTACTGTGATATAATAAGAATCCCTGCATAACATTAACTTTTTACCAAAGTAATATCTGTAAATGATTTTAATAACTATTAGGAAAAATGCTAAAGTTTTCCACTGGGTTGCTATGGTAAAAAAAAAAAACACCAACAACAACAACAAGAAAAAATGTGCTTTATGAACAGCATGGTAAGTGGTTGACATTGCAGCAAGTCAATTGACATGGAGCAGGAGCTAAGAGTCACAACTATTGGGCACAGAGAACTTACAGAAATCTTAATGAAATTCTGTGCATTTGCAGTCCGCAGAGTCAGTGAGCTAAGCCTTATCATCCGTGTCTTAGGTGGTCCAGGAGAACTGAGATTTACCTGCATTATACAGGTCATGCTCGAGCCATTTTCTTAGAGAGCAAAGTGCTGCTGATAACCTGGAATATTACTTCTTTTTTGTTTCCATCTTTTTGTTTTATTTTGGTTTGGTTTGGTTTGGTTTGGTTTTTGGTTTCTGGTTTTCGAGACACCAGGCTGGCCTTGAACTCACAGAGATCCACCTGCCTCTGCCTCTTGAGTGCTGGAATTAAAGGTATGCACCACCACCACTGTACAGTGAATATTACTTTTATGTTACATTCTAAAAATATCAAGATCAACCCATTATATAGGTAACATTTTTGGTATGAAAGCAGAGAAAGGACGATTTAGGGGAGAAAGCAAACCCATCTGTCTGGGTGCACAGGGCAGGGCAGGTGGGTAGGGTGATTGGAACACAGTATAATGACACACAAATATGAAATGCCATAACAAAACCCATTACTTAGTATGCTAACTTCAAATATTAACAAAGCACACACATGAAGAAATTACCAATAAAGTCTTGACCCATCCTCTTTGTCTTTTAGTAACAAAATGTGTGTCAACAGTTAGAAAATTTGTAAAGAGTATGATAAGCAAATTAAAACGTTAAGTACGAGAGTTTTTTTTTTTTTAAGAGACACCTATGTGAGTAGAGAAGGAAGTGGATCTGGGGAGAGTTAAGAGAGGGGTTGAATACAGGGAAAACATGGTATGAAACTCTCAAAGAACTGATACAAATTAGCAGACAACAGCTACTAAGCGCTTAGGCTTATTGATGGGCAATTCTACCTTCCAGCTGATTCTGGATCTTTGTTGGGCCTTGTAGCCCTTTCTGTTTGGGTGTGTTTCTTTCTACTCCTTAGAGGCTGTTTCCAAATCTCCATTGACATCTTTAGGGCCCTTTCTTCCCATCTTTTCTTTGTGCTGCTGACTTCCCTAACTTATTAATGAAACTGAAGTCCCTAGACATTATTTCCCTGAACTTCTCCTCCATTCTAGCCGATAAGCCTGTGCCTACTAACTACGCAAATGCTTCTGCTCGAAAGACCCGGTATCTATCTTTATGTGCACAGCAAACACTCTACCTGGGTCATAAACCTCACTTCCTCGCCTCTTCCAAATCTTGCTGCCCCCTCTTACCATTTCATCATGGGAAGCTCTCCTTCCTTCCTTCCTTCCTTCCTTCCTTCCTTCCTTCCTTCCTTCCTCCCTCCCTCCTTCCCTTCCTTCCTTCCTTTCATCCTTCCATCCTTCCTTCCTTCCATTGCTCCTTTAGACTACAATTAGCTTCCTATTAGGAAATAAACTTTCTTTACCTGTATTCCTACTGGCATGCACCATTTGCTGGTCTCCCTTCTCCTCCAGAGTTCTCATCAGCACGGCTCAAATGTCTGATTTAATTTTCAAAGTACATGTATTCTCGCTGCAACAGCATTTCTTTAGCAATCCCTGTGCATGGGAATGTATGGCAAAGCAGCGCCTGCCTGTGCTTGCCCATTGAATATATGAAGAGGTTCACCCAGCTCTAGTTGTCAAATATGAAGGACACACTCAGTCCTTCTGTCCTGGCCTCTGCAGCATCTGATGGTGATTTTTCTTCCTCTCACTCCCGTGACAGTCTCTATTCCTTTTTTAATATGTGACATCTCATTCTCGTTTATTTATTTGAAGTCCCTTCTTTCCATTTTCTTAGTGGAAAAGACACTAACTTAGGTTCCATTGACAGAGATTTATTCTGCCAAACTTTCCCTTGGCGAAAACTGTCCGGACACTGACAATGGTGATTTGTCAAGAACACGAGGTTGTATTAAACAGCATTTCTCTTTATTGTAAGTTTTTGAGAGTAGGTTCTTTAATATTGTTACATCATTCTTGGAAGAACTTCCAGCACAGAAAAGGTAGTCAACAAATATTTATTGAGAGATAATTTATATGGCATTTAATTTTCTCCTTTATACAAATTGTTTTCAGCGTATTCAGCTTTCAGAAGTTATGCAACTTTGCCCATCATGCGCTTTGATAACATTTGACCATGTCTAAAAGAAACCCTTCACCCATTATCAACCACTCTCTCCTTCCTCCACACTGAGGACCACGATTCTGTATCCCCAAATTTATATCTTCCCTAGCAGAGGTCCACCTAGTAGTCCTTGGGAGCGTAGTGGCGGTAAAGTCTCCAGTTCAAGCATAGTTGGTAGTTGCGATAGTTTGAATGTAATTGGTTCCCATAAGCTCACAGGAAGTGGCACTGTTGGGAGGTGTGGCCTTGCTGAAGTAGCTGTGGCTTTGTTGAAGGAAGTGTGTCACTGTGAGGGCAGGCTTTGAGGTCTCTCTTGCTTAAGTTTTGCTCAATGTTGCAGACCATTTCCTGTTGTCTGCAAGATGTAGGACTCTTAGTTACTTCTCCAGCACCATGACTGCCTGTATGCCACCATGCTCCCTGCCATGATGAAAATGGACTGAAACTCCTACTGTAAGTTGCCACCTCAATTAAATGTTTTCCTCTATGAGAGTTACTGGTGTCCCTTGACAGCAATAGAAACCCTAAGACAGTAGTTTTTGATTGATTAAGCTTAAGTGTTCTTTTACATTTACATTGACTTTATTTAGGTTTGCTTGCATAGGAGTCCAAGACACTGGAGCTTCTTGGAATATCAATTAATAAGAAATTAATACATCCAATCATTTTACAATAAGTTAGTTAATGCAATTGGCATTGTATTTGGCTTCCCTTTCAATCAGTCAACACTTACTTTGTAATCATTGGAGATGAAGATTCTTTTGATTCTATATTTTTTTTGCAAGCAAATAGAAAGAAGAGGAAGCATGAAAGAATTCAGAAACAAGTATCAATTCACACTCACACACCACACACACATAGAAGCACATATAAACACACATGCACACACACACACCACAAATACACATACAAGCATGCACGCACACACACATACACACACACAATAGTGTAGCAATTTAGTTGGAAAAGCTTGAAATGAAGTAATAGAACCTATGGCAATTACTATGCCACAGAATGTCATCTTTCACATCACCACAAAAAAAGACCTTGAAAAATCATTTGCTTTTTCTTTATCACATGAAGATCCAGTGTAAGGATTTAACAGCTTGCCTTAAAGCTCAGCCCAGTGTCAATGGCTTTCAATCAAATCCTCACTTGTTTAAAGATAGCTTTTCCTCCTACATAATTTAAAGATCTAAATCCATGTTTATCTTATGTATCCTTGATAATCGATGAACAAACGACCTGACGTTTCTTTTCTTTAGATGTAATTACTATGCTTTCCTAAGCATTAATTTCCCCCAGGAAAATCATCTCAGTTAATATCACCTTAATAGTTCCACAAATGCTTCCCTTTCTGAGGAAATGGAAAGCTAACAGAGTAGCCCTGTGAAGACCTGACAGTGTAGCATCTGAAATAATTTCTTGGCATTTTCCAGCACTCATCATAGACAGATAGCTGGGGCTTATTCTCTCTGAATTTATTTCAACAATGCCTAGACTTTCCCTGTGGGGAGCCTCGAGTCTCCAGAGGAGCAGGGAAAGCTTACTGTGATGTACTTGGTTGTTTCTCTTTCACTGTGGAAGAAGTTAGATGTTTCTAGGAATTGATTTTAAAGTTAGCATTCAATAAGATGCATTTCATTATGACATGTATGCACACACATTGCTCTACTTTAGTCACACTTGACCCCTGTTACTTTATGGCATTTATATACATGTGTCAGTATTCTTCACTCGTACCCCTGCTCTGTTCCTTGACGTCCTCCCCTCTGCTGGCCTCCATATTCGCCACAAATGGTCCCTTTGTGCTTTCTTGTCATGCTGAGTTTGTGTGAGGCTTTTATTGTCTTTACGGGATGAGTTTGATAGTGTTCTTCTATTTCATGGAATACTGAAGGACCACTGATATTCTTTTTCAGAGGTTTAGTAGAACTTGTCAGTGATGCTCGAATTGATTTCTTCATTTATCTCCTGGTTTATTTCCCCTTTAAAATAAATGTCTAATTTTTAAAGTAGATGTGGTGGTTTGAAAGAAAATGGTCCCCAAAGGGAGTGACATTATTAGGAGATATGGCCTTGTTGGAGTGGGTGTGGCCTCATTGGAGGAAATGTATCACTGTAGAGGTGGACTTTGAAGTCTCATATATGCTCAAGCCAGGCCCAGTGAGACAGTTTTCTTCCTGTTGCCTGTGTAAGATGTAAAGTTCTCAGTTGTCTCTCTAGCACCATGTCTGCCTTCATGTTGCCATGTCCCCCATGGCACGATAATAATGATGATAATGAACTAAACCTCTAAAACTATAAGCAAGCCCCAATTAAATGCTTTCCTTTAGCAATGAAAACCCTAACAGTAGATTAAAAAAAATTCTTTGGTATTTCAACCATTTCAATGTTTTTGGGTTCTGTAAGCAGGAACTTTTGATCTCCTAGAGGTATAATGTTGCCCTGTTTCTTTCTTTGTCTCATGCTTCTATATTGCAATCTTCACCTCTGTTGGTTTGTATCATACCTCACAATTTTATTTGAGAATCCTCTTTATGTATTTAGTTATTTTGATACACAGTCTTACCATGGAGCCCTGGCTGGCCTGGAGAGCACTGCGTAGACTGGGCTGGACTCTAACTCAAGGGCTGGATTTACAAGAATTTGGACTACACCCAGCTTGAGAATATTCTTAATGGGGAATCTGTTCTTGAGGGCTCAATCTCCAGTACAACCAAGAAGGAAAACCAATTACTGTCACAACAATACCAGCAAACCAAACAAGATATATAAATACATTTAAAACTGATCGATTTCAACTAATAAACCAATACAATGACTATAGAACAAAAAAATGACAAGCAAATGCGATGAAATTCAGGTTTATTTAAGGCAAATACAGAAAAGTAAATGAATGAGATAAAGGAAAGGGAAAGGGAAGGGGAAAGAAAAAGGAGACACAAGGGTAAATAAAAGAGGAAAAGAATGGAAGAGAATGTTGGAGAGAAAAGAACGAGAGATTAAAACATCAGATTGCCTAGTAATTTTAAAATGCATACACCGGGACTGGAGAGATGATCCAGACGTTAAAAGCACTGACAGTTCTTACAGAAGATGAGGGTTCAATCTTAGCATCTGTGTGTGGTCTCAAACAGCCTGTAATTCCAGTCCCAGGGCCTCTGACTCCACTTCTCACTTCTCACCAGGCATGCATATGGTGCACAGACATACATGCAGGCAATGCACACACACTTATAAAATAATAAAAGCAAGCTTTTTAAACGGTCCAGGCCTATAAGGATTCACTAAAAATGCATATACAAATTTAGATAAATGTAAGAAAGCTAATTTTTAAAAAGCTTTGAAAAAACGAAACAAAGCCAAAGCGTCTTAAAGGGGGCTTGGAACAGAGCAGGCGTGGAGGAATGAAGTGTCAAGCAACTTCCCTCTGGCTCCTTTAACATTAGATTCTCCCCGATGTAGGTGCGGGGAACATTCCAGTTGAACTCAGAGATTCTTGTTTTCCTATCCATCGGGCAGGGTCCGATCCTCTGACTGGACAAGTGACAAATGCTCAACCAAGCTGTCCTCACCTTAGGAGCTTTCCGTCTCTGGGTACCAGGAGCCTTGCTGGCTCTACCAGCTCTGTGGTGTGTGGGCCGGGCAGGTTCTCCATGATCCCAGATTCTCACTAATGTGTCCTGGGGTAGCTACTATTCTATCCTAGGATCTTTCCTGAGTGTGTTAAAAGTGGAGGAAGCAAACACAGTGCTGAGATCTGTACAGGCAGACCAGCCTGCACTCTCAAATCATACTCTGCATTGAGTCATTTTCAGTATGACATCCAATAAAAACAGCATTTATTCTTCCAAGAATGGTTCCAGGTTTATGTATTTGATTTTGCCATAGGTTAAGAAATCATCTGGCAATAACAACTTAATAGAAACTAGCACACATAAATCTTAAACATTTATTTATTTATTTTTAAACATTTTATTTATTTGTTATTTTTGTATATGGGTGTTTTGCCTGTATGTATGTCTGTATGTGTCAGGGGCATAAAGTGCCCATGGAGGCCAGTAAGTAGAGGGGATTGGATTCCCAGGGTATGGAGTTACAGGTGGTTATAAACCGCCATGTAGATACTGGAAACTGAACCCTAGTCTCTTAATCGCCGAGCCCTCTCTCCATTCCCAAATTTTAAATTTATTAATGCTGCCGTGGAAGTGAATATGGAAGAAGAGTTGCTCATGGCTCACAATTGCATCTCTGGGGCATCTTGTTCCATGTGACTCAGGAAGCAGAGAAAGGGAAGCAGGAGGAGCAAACGCTGCACATGGATGCAAAGACAGAAGCTTAGAACTATGTGTCCCTACCTAAGTTTAACGAATAGTGTGTAATATGTTCAGGCAAACCGAAGTAATTAAATTGAGTGATGGCTCACCTTCCTGGCTATTCCTCCTAGCTGAAAGCCTTTACCGTTATTATACGGGAGGCCCAGCATAACTGGAATGTCAATTCTGAATCATGTACATAACAGGAAAGATCTGAGGCAAACGGGCTGGTGTGTGTGTGTGTGTGTGTGTGTGTGTGCGTGTGCGTGCATGCACATGTGTGTAAGAGGGGGGTAATGTGTGGGTTTAAAATGACTTTCTCTTTAGCATAAGCAGTTTTCATTTCTTGAGCCAACAGAACTACAACTCAAGAACAGAAACAGATCTGAAACAAAATTAGTGACATGTAATTACAGATGTGTTGTCAAAAACAGTTCAAGTTGGGTGTGGTAGTCCACACCTAAAACTGGGATGTGCAGACAGGCAGAAAGATTAGCTTCAGTTACACAACAGGCTCAAGGGCTACATGAGACCCTGTCTTGGAAAGAATAAGGTGTGTATGTAGAGTAAGGTACTCACACGCATGTGCCTTTGCCCATGACTTTGACTTACTGTCTTTGAAAGGACTTCTTTTGTTCAGATAGAAATCAGCTGCTACTGATAGTGCAGAGACAAAAGGCAAGTTCTAAAATGAAATGAGGTCAGAGTCATGTGGCATCTTGCACATGTTAAAAATGGTCTGAGAACTCACCATCTGGCTGGAGATCTCTTGGGGAAGCAGCCACCTTCTGTTGGGCATAAATAGAAGAAAAGCCCTCTGAGCTCTGTGCTGTGTATTCATTCGCAGATAGCTGTGGCCACGTTTTGCTCCTCCGCTGCAATGTGTCCATCATTCAAACCCACATCTTTAGAAAGAGACGCATGCAGTCATTTATGCTAATTAAAAAGGGGGTAGGTATAAACCTGTGAGAGGCACACGTCCTGTCTGGACAGAGGCAGTAGCCAAAGGCCCATCAAGACAGCAGCGGTGAAGGGGAGTGGTGTTGGGGAGGCCTTAAGTTCTCTGGGCAGTGGGTGTGAAGGACTGGCGGACCAGAATCACAAGTCCAGGCCAAGTTCTGACCCGTGTCCCCTCTGAACTCACAGTGTAGCGGGTCTCCCTTAGAGAGGTGCAAGTGTCTGATAAGGAATTTCTTCAGCCAGACTCCGGCAGGGACACAGGCTGCTGATCAGTTCTCTCAGAGATGGAGATCAGGGATGAGAGGCAACAGTTCAAGAAACAGTCCCGACTCTAAGCTTTATGCGGAAGGAGAGATGCTTGGAGGCCAGTGAGATCCGTAAGGCTTTGTGGTTCGTGCAGGAGCATCAATCATCCTTGCATACATACAAACTCACTATGAGAGACTGTGAAGAAACTCTCCAAATGTATTCAAGGACACAAGAAGCTATGTGCACCCCAAGGCCTTGTCCTGAAAGACCCCCTTGGAGGAGGGTCCTGGTGACAGAAATGACTGTGAAGACAGGTGTGAGCGGTGGAGGATAAGACATAGGATTAAAGGTCCCCCTTAGAGCTGGGACTGTTGTCTCTCCTAGCTGCAGAGCATCGGTCCACTGTATCTGCTGTCAGAGCCAGGGTATGATGTACTCCAAGGACTAACTCGCCAGGATGCTGCATCTGGAGTGACCTCCTGTCGCTCAGCATCTACTATGTGTGAAGCTTTCTCTTTCTTTCTTTTCTTTTCCTTTCTTTCTTTCTTTCTATCTCTCTTCCTCCCTCCCCCTCCCTCCCTCTCTCCCTCCCTCCCTCTCTCTCTCTCTCTCTCTCTCTCTCTCT
>LOEQ01000061.1:35270-58517 GCA_001685075.1 Bramus lutescens
ATAGATAGATAGATAGATAGATAGATAGATAGATAGATGATACATAGATCAATAGATAGATAAGATAAATAATAGATAATACATAGATAGATAAGATGATAGATGTTGCATAGATAGATGATAGGTTATTATACATAGATAGATAGAGATAGATGATTGATAGATACATAGATAGATACATAGATAAAAGATAGATGATAAATATTTCCTAAAGAATTCAGTTATATTTATATATTATGTATATTATACAAAACAAAAGAAGAAATAAAGGAGAGAGGAAGAGGGTATAGAGGAACAAACAAACTAAAGGTCTTTACCTTGACAAAAATAGCAATGTTCCGTCCTGGGCATCCAGGTAGGTGAGGACAAAAAGATACCTAGTATGCAATGTAGTATGGTGTAGGAGGCCCTTCTGTATTTGTGTTGCTTTCATTGGTTATTAAAGAAACTGCCTTGGCCTTTTTGATAGGGCAGAGCTGAAATAGGCGAGGAGGACAGAAATGAATTCTGGAAGGAAGAAAGCAGAGCCAGAGAGAGCCACCATGAAGCTGCCAGGTCAGACTAACTGAATCTATCTCGGTAAGCCACGACCTCGTGGTGATACACAGATTAACAGAAATGGGTTAGATCAGGATGTGAGAGTTGGCCAAGAAAAGGCTAGATACAATGGGCCAGGTAGTAATTAAACTCATACAATTTCTTTGTGGTTATTTCGGGGGTAAAGCTAGCCGGGTAGCGGGACGCAGCCCGCTCCTCACCATACTACAGTATGCCTTGCCTAATTTTCCAGTGCTTTATTCAGAGTGTCCAGTATCATCTAAATTCCCCTCGAAAATTACTTAGTCAAAACAAGGAAGGCTGAAGGATGAAAAACTTGTCCCTTGATTTCTTTGCATATTTCTTTTTTCACATATAAATGCAAATGTGTATATAAAATTTTCATGTGTATATATTCCTTGTGCATGGGTACTTAGATACAAATAAACATAAATTAATTAATTGGACTAAGTTGTGCTATAATCACACTTAATAAGGGAAGTAAATCCCACTGAGGAAAAAAGCTTTTTTATTTCAGCCATAGTTCTCAGATTTTTACAGCAAATTTAAAATGATACCAAGTTTAAAATAATTAAGAATTCTGTCTGAAGTTAAAGGTAAATTTTCTTTCAAAGCAGAAAAAAAGAAAATACAAAAAGTTAAAAAAAATTATAAGATATTATTCTAAAGCTAGGAACTTTAGAATTGTCACAACCAGTCGCTTATTGGTCATTATAGTCAACTCCCATCTAATGTTTACTGCAGTATCCTACAGTAAAATGGCAGTGTGTGATTTAAAAAGATGAGAGCTTATATACATGGTTCTTGTGAAAACTGACAAAAATGTAAATAAACCTTTGAGCTCATAGTATTACACCAATGTGAACTTCCATGTTTGACAATGTATTACGATCTGAAAGATGTTATTCCTGGGGGAAAGATGACAAAGAGGCAGAGACTACTGTGCTACCTTCTGTAGTTTTTGTAAATTTTAAAGAAAGTCAGAACAAAAAAGTATGGCATTGATACATTGTTATACTCCAGTGTGTTTCCTAAGTTAAGCCATGCATACAGCTTTCATTGTGGGATGAATTTTGCATTTGTGTTTATAGTTGACTTTCAGGTGAGCTTCACAAGTGTCAATGTACTGATTTCCCGGTTCCTAAGAAGTAGGTCAAATATCAGAACCTTATGTAAATTGAAAGTTTAGCACAGAACTTTATGAAAAGATAATTGAATAATTTGTCAGGTTCTTTCTAAATTTGAAATTGTATTGGTTACTAATTAAGGTGCTTTACAAACAGAACACAAGAAATCAAATTCTCCAAATTGTACCTGTAAAAGGGAGTTGATTTTATATTCCAATTTTATTCACATTTTCAGAATAATCACAACATTAATCTACTGGGAATAATCTAGTTTATATATTTGAAATTCCATTTATTTTTTTCTATTGATACACATGTATTACACTTTTCTATAATACAGAATTTCCAGCGCTGTTTTAAATGACATAGTTTTCAAAATGAGAAGCATGATCTATAATTTCAAACAAACCTAGGATAAATTCATGTCTAAAATGATATCGTTTTCCATTTTGTTTCAAAGAAATTAATGATATTTTGTTTGCCATAGAAGTCCATCACAACTATTATTCCTTTCATTGCAACTCAGTGTAGTCTTGACCTATTGCAAAATCCACTTGGAACCACCTAATTGGTTTTATTCACAATTAAAAAGGAGGCAGGAATCACTTCATTCCATATATTTATGAGGCAGTTGACTTTAGCACAGTATTTAAAAAATATAGTTTTCCAATTTAATTTTTAACAGATTTTATACTTTACGTTGTTCTTCCAAGTAAAGGGCCTGGTTAGTGTCTAAATATTTGAATATCACTACAGACTAACATAAAAACTTTCTAGACCATATGAGCCTCCATCACAGAAACCAACAGGTTAACTGCCATTATCTGTGCATTTTACCAGCACAAGAAGTCCAAAATACCTTCATTTTTTTCTACCAAAATGATGGACCACCTAATAGGATGATCTGTGAAGCATCTTTAGATCAGGATGAAATAATTAAGACATGGAAAATTCTTGCCTTTATATTCCTTCAAACCACAGGCTTACACAGTATTATTACATAGTTGTAACTCAGTACCCAGTATTCTCTCCCTCTACTCACAAGTAAAACAAAATAAATGCAGTATAAAATTATACATTCTATAATAACTTAGAAAAAAAGTAAATCAATGTTTAAGGCCTTTAAATATTTGTAAGACATTCCTGAAGAACTAAAACTCACAAGTTTTAAGATGGCTAAGAAAATATAGACAAAATACTGGCCCATGAAATTATTTGATTGGAAAAATGATAAGCAAGTATTTAGACCTTTGAAGTAAAAGAAAATGAACAATTTTTCCTATCCACAGACTGAACAAATATATAAGCATTCAAGCAGTCATTGGAATCAAGCAAGAGACAATCTTAAAATGAGACAGAGAGGATTGTTTAAGAAAATACTAGAATAAAAATAGGTGATGAGAAATTAGAAAAGCACATGCATCCCTGGTATGTTTTTAAAATGGAAGGCTATCTACTAACTTACTACACACTGATGAGTTCTGTGAAGGAAAGAAAAGGAAAACAGAAAAAAATACACTTTAAAAAACTGGAAGGGAAGGTGTGTGCAAGGCACAGAGTCCTGTGCAATGGTAATGGGAATCCAATCCTAGCTGCTATCTCTCTAACCGACAGAGAGCAACAGTGATGTGTTAGCCTTGGGGAAACATGTCAGCACGTCTATACATTCCTATATGACTGATGTATTCAGATCATGGTGACCTGCCAATGGTTATCATTATCAATGGAGAAACACTTCCAACCCTTTCTCAAAGGCAAGTGTGAGATGTTAAAACAAGTAGGCTCTCAGTCAAGATTAGAATACCCCAATAAAATTGTCTCAGTCTACGCCATGCCAGAGGAGTTCTCAAAGGAAACATCATCAAAGCTGTGCACAGTTCTATCAGTGAACAAAGGACCCAGGAACACATCCATGACAGGACAGTGCACTTGGGAGACAGCTTCAGAAACAAAAACAGTCACAGCTGAAGCCAGGAACCCTACAGGTGGCAGTCTCTGGTGCCACCCCCAGAACATCAACTCTGCACCAGATTTGTGGAGAGCAGTATCTGCTTCCCTCAGAAGTGCAATTAGCTAAGCACAGTTCACAACTGATGCAGTCTTCTTCAGGACACAAAGTTCACTTCAGAGGTTTTTAACGTCTTGGTTTCAATTCAAGAAGCTGATAGCAAGCCATGGAATCCCTTGGAAATATGCTTAAAAGCCCCTCTTCTAAGAGGTATAAAAATCTTCGAGTTCAATGCAGGAGTCAAGTTTCTATATGTGTCTCCATGATCTCAGTCTTGAGGATTACTTGATTTTTGTGTGGTTAATGGGTTACCTGGGAAGGGAGAAAAAAATATAATGAGCACTTTATAATGAAACGATAATCTCAGGACAAGTAAACAGTTAACTAATGGCTATGAGTTGGCACTCACTATACGAAACACATCATTGAATTCTCCAGGACCTTCATGTTCTTCACATTGCCAACTTATTATCTGAAAAAGTGAATTATTCTGAGAGCCCGCTCATTCATGCAGGTAGGATGGTTATAATCTGTGGACCTCTATGGAGAAAAACTTTGGTCACTGGAATTAGAATGAGAGTATAATACACCCTCAGAGAATGTTTTTTACAAAATTCATTCTCAAATAGCATAAAAATTGAGGGTGGGGATATCAGAATATTTAATATGTTCTGAAAAATATCATCTCTTTCTGTGATCAAAAATATTTAGGTAAAAGAGGGGAAGAAGAGAGGGGAATGGAGAGAAATGTATAGTGCAATAAAATCATAAAAAATTAGGGAAATAAAGAATGAAGAACAGTGTAATGGTTTACCAAATTACAGAGTGTTCAGACCTTCTCATAAAATGAACTGTATTACTAATGCAATTTGAATTATTAGGAAGATTCACAGTAAATTTTCATACATATTAGTATCCAAAAATAAACATACATGAACAAAATAAAAAGAATGTGTTGTAAATACATTATTTGCTTTTATGTAAAAGATACAGGAAAAAACTCAAACCACTGCTGTGTTGATAGTCTGTCTCTTCACTTTACATTAATACCATATATTGTATTTGAGGTAGCAACAGAAAAGTTATTTTCTACCCATGGGTATACCAAAGAATGAATTTTTAAAATAATGTGAACACTTGGTTTTACTATATTAAGTGGCATAGCTTTTAATAGTGTTTTTAAAAAACAATTGGTTTTACTTTGTTTTGTGACCGGCTATGTAAAATGAAAATATTAAACTAAATAATGAAATATTTCTAGTCTTTCCTCTGCTATGGAGAGAAAGTACATGCAAAATTAAATATGTTTTAAAACACAGGGAGTGATCTTGATTTTGTCTTACAGTCAAACGCATTCTTACTATTGCTCTTCGTGCACTAAAGGTTACAGCATGAATGGCTTTGCTGAATTACTGAGAATATGGAAGTGGAAATATCAAGGGGAAAGCTTGGGAGTCTCATCAGCTTGTCTGCCATTCAGTTATTATTCAACACAGTCTGTGAAGTACTTGCAGGAAGTCGGTGCAGGAAAGAAGGGAAGAAAATATTATTTCTAGAGTCATTATGTCATGATGGTTGATCACCATGGGGAAAAAAAAAGCATTTTCACAATAACATTTGCTCATAAACTTTATATAACATAATCTTTGGCTATCATCAACTGAGAAAAGCTCAGCTATGTTTTCTGAAATCTGTTCTTTCTAGCCAGAAAACTGATTAAACATAGCTTGGGGACTATGTTTGTGGAAGTGTTGCTGAAATAGAAGAAAAGGGAAAAAAGTGTTGAGAGAGACTGCAGAGATTTGTGATTAGTTTTAGAAGGGACAAAGCAAGAAGGCAGAACCCTGGAAGTGAGCAGGAAGCAGCAAGGCATTCCCCAAAGGCAGGAGAGTGGAGTGAGCCTCAGCACCTTTCAGCCCCAGCTTTGAGTCACTGGCAGGTTACTATGGTAATCTCATCATTTTATCTTTACTGTACGGTAAACATTTGATCCTGTTAGTTTGTAAAAGCCCACAAGAAGGTGCTGCTGACCATTTGTTTATTAATTAAAGCTTTGGTTTCACATGATTTTGAAAGCACACATCAGAAGCCTCCTTAAATAAAATCAATTTCCCTCCATCTCTGAAAGTCTGTATGTGCATGCATATATATGCAGACAAACACATCAATAAATATACACATTAGTGAAGATATATAAATACATTAAGTACATAGTCCATACAGAATATAAACACATACTTTTAAATGTATTTTTCTATTGGCTAAAGTAATAGCTAGAAAAACCAAAAACTTAAGCATGACCATAAGAAATAGTTGTATAAAAATAAGAATTATTTTATAAGCATGGACTGAAACATAAACAAAGCAATTTTTCTCACATTCATACTTTGTATAGTATTCTTAGGTCAATCCTATTCTAAGATGAGGAGTATCAAATAAAATAATTTCCAGTATCTGATGGCAGTGGACAATCTATTTTAGACTCGATCATTCTATTTTATTAGGACACATTACGGTTAGACATGTGACGCTCTGGATTTAAACCAGTGTGGTAGAGATATGCCCGGTGCTGTGGGAATTCCTGCAGCCAATAGCCTTTAAGAATCCAGACCACTTGAGTGTGGTCTCTTATACTATAAATGCAGCCATAAAGCTTATGAATGCTTTCTCTCCCAGTTGTTGGATTCAGATCCTGTTCCCTGCTTGTGCAGAGGACTATGATCTATGAGTCTACCGGTAAATAACCATTTATTATACTCAACTCCATCTCTCTCAAATTTCTCATATGTAAAATGCTGATGATATTGTTAACTTCTTCTGTGAGAACTAAGCATTGTAATAACTATAAAACATACAGTTTTGCCAGCATTACAACACCATGAAATAACAATTTTAGATATGGAATTGTCCTAATGCATAAATCTGAGGAAAAGAAATTCAAAGTAGAGCGAGAAAAGTATTGTGACATAAATTGAGGTAAGTTTGAGGGATACAAATGAAAATGAACTAATGATTTCAACATTGTATAAATTGAGCTCATGAGCATCTACCTATATACCTCCTGGAAACATCTAGTTTCATACCAGATATGATGGCAGAACCAACAAGACATACACATTTTCAAATATATTCCCACATATTATTTTAGATATAGAACATGATTCAGGGAATAGCTATGCCATATCCAATTTAAATTACCAAATAAGCATAATACAAATGACATTTAAAGACAAAATCATTAACTAAAAGTAAACAATAATTTCTCGGCTCACTGAAGAAGTTCAAGAGATCAACCCTAAATTCTGGCTCATTCTTCAGGTGAGTGAAGCTAACATCCCACCTGCTGTAAATTATACATTGGATTGTTCGGTGTGTAAGTGTTGCTTAAGTAGTATTTATACAATCCAGAATTTTAACAAAGGAATGTTATTAATGTACCATATAAACATTGCCCTAGTTTTAAAAAGTAAAATACCACACTTTACACTAAAATTTTATTATCGAGAAAATGTCAAACAGTAAAGTCTTCACTTTATATTTATTTATTGGCCCCAAAACACTGATAAAAGTCTTCACTTTCTAAGATCTTCAGCTTTCTTTAACTATACCAGATTATACTATAAACAACCAAGGTTGTTTCCATGTGTGCTGCCTTCTTGTTCCCAGGACAACATTCACATAGGAGACAGAGAAATCACCCAGTTTGCCCCAGGATCACATACTATAATCACCCTTCATCACACCTGCCTTTAATGAATTACTGTGTCATAGAACTGTTCCTTTTCATACAACCTTATTTTCTGCCTATCAAATGGCATGTTACATTTCAACTGTTGGACAGCTGAACCCACGTATATTTTAAAAGAATACTAATAACAGTAATTGCTTCCCCTGTATCAAGCACATCTATGCCTAAGAGACTCAAAAGGATAAAGAAGCTAATGGAATAACAATAAACACAAGGGTTAAGAACTGAAGCATCCAATTACACCTGTCCAAAAAAACCTATTCCAAATAGCTTCTTAGATTCTCAGATATGCATCTCAAATCTGCTCACCAATTTGAACTGAGAAAATCAAGTGAGCAACACATAAGATACTAGTTAAATCTGAAATAAGTAAAGTCCATTATTCTTATGCTGTTTGCTCTTTATACTTTGAGCATTATGAAATGTCCTTAATATTCCTTCAAACTGAACACTGGAAGCACATTCCAATATTTTCTTTCTCCAGTTGTAAAAGCAAATTTCAAAAACTGTTAATATGATTATGCTCATAAATGTCTAAATTTCCCTTCTTCCAAAGCTCTGCTGACTAGGGAATAAGTGGAAGACAAGCCTGGTAAGAGACACAATGATAGTACAATGACATATGCAGGCAGATTCTGGATTCAAGTCCAGCCCCTTTGGCTTTCAAACACTGTGGGTCTAAATACATTATTTAACCTGCATGAACCTTCATTTCCCCACGTATAATTTTAGAACAATATTATTATCTTGCCACACACACTTGCTATTATGATTAAATCAAACATTCCTTGCAAAGAGTACATCCCAGAAAAATGCATTTTAAAAATTAGCAGGTGGTAATAATGATAATTCTCAAACAAGACACAAAATGTGATGTGTAGAACTCCCATCAAGTGGTGTTAGTTACTGTTGCTTGTTTATCTAGAAATATTGACTGAATTGATGTTAATTTTCTGGCTTTTACAGCAACTCACCTTGCAATCAACTCTTTCAATAATATTATTTTTAAGCATCATATGTCAAGAATTTCACACATTTGGATATCTGTGGGTAAAACAATGAGTTTCAGATAAGTTTACACAAAATAGCAGTTAAAAGGTTGATGTGTGGTATCTGCTGCCAGGGACCAATGATTCAGTCCTGTAGAGGGTTCAAAGTGATTCAAGGTACAAATTAGGCCTCTAGCATTTACATCCTATGGCCACGGGCTAAGATAGTATAGGCCTGGACTAAAGACAGTTGTAGGTACTTGATGTTTATGGAGCAATTCTTTCTAATGGTGCATCATAGCCAGTGAGACAAGAAGTACAGACAGAGTCAGTAACTCAGTAGTGTCTGCATTGTAACTACCACTATTCAAATACAAGTGTTTTAACATGGCCCTCGCTCATGTGATTGACTCTACATCCATATACATATGAGAAGGACTAACTGGACTCTGAGTTATATATAAGGCATCTGTATGCACAGTGAGTTCTGTCTTTTCCCTATCATTGGGCATGTGTTATGCATTTCTCAGATTCTTATCTCCACTCTCTCTGTGCCTTTTATTTGTGTTTTCTTTGAACCAACTTCCATGAGACTTTGCACACAGGACATATATTTAGGAAATTATCCAAGAATAAAACCTGCAACGGGATCACGCAACAATGAAATGCAGATGTGAAGATGTCCTGCTGTATTAAGGATTACTCTGATGTTGTTATTCTTTAATTGGATGTTATCATACCTCTCTCTTTTTTCAGTTTGCAATCTGTGTAAACTTGTGAGATCAGTTCCAAGTCTTCACAGCATCAATGTGAATCTTTTGCCATCGGCAGAATAACATATCCGCAATGTAAGTCCTTAAAAATCTTGGTATGGAGCACTTTGGAATAGCATTTATATCCTTGTCATTATAGGATGAGTCACATATACACATTAATGAAGAGACAGTGTGTTTGATCAGGGGAGTAATTTCATTCCAAGGAAGTTACATTTTCACTAAAATACCCATGTTATTAGGAAAACATTTATTTTTTGTACTAATGAACATCTTTATTTAAGCAAGTAGAAGGCAAGAAAGTGTGGCAGTATTTCTGTGACAAAGTAGCAGGTTTACATGCCATCTGTGCCCAACCTTTATAGTAGCGGCTTAATAACGGCACAAATAGACACCATTTTACACTAAAATTTCAACAAATTTATTCTGCTCAATAAAGGCACAAGGAGCAGCAGAATGCCTTCATAATTTTGAGTGCTTATTTGAATGAACTTTTTCTTCCTTGGAAAAGAGATGCTGCTCACTGCAAATGAAATTGTTTTTAATGCAGCTCTCACAAGTACACGAATCTAGCTCTGGTTTAACTACTAAGTGTGCAATGAAAACAGCATTATTCCACAGTAACAGAGTTTTTCATTTAAGCTACAGAAAAGCTGCCATTAATTTGGTCATAACTATCCATGAACATATTCACCCCATCTCCAAGCGTATTACACAATAAGATATCTTAACATGAAAACACCTGCTTGGCAAGGACATGCACGCACAAGCAGGCCTCCTAGAGAGCTTTCAGGCACTGATAAGGTACTACAAGACAGCGGCAAATGAAACAATTTCATAAATACACTCATCTGCACAAATTAAGTGTATATTTTACTTTCACGGTAATAGACATAGTATCTATAGCTCTGACCATCACTGCAAGTTCAGATCACAGTTTACTTTTCCTTCCATAGAATTCTGGTGCTTGACCAGTCTCGACATTTGGTTCAACACTGAACAATCATCTATCCAATATTTCACAATCTTGAACAATATTCAGTTAATCGTTTTGCTAAATTCTTGAAAATTGTAGCGGGTGCATTTAATTGGAAAAAGGGTCATTTCTGATAACCCAGAGTATTCCAGACAACTAAGGATGGCTAATGAAATCCACATAGTGTGAGCTTCCATGGAAGCAGAGAGGTGAAGAGTCCCTGGATGTGACATTCAGTCCCCTGCACTTCTGGCAGAGTCATAGCCCTAGATGACATGAGATGAGACAGCCTTTTCTTGCGGGCACAGATGCCAGAGCTTTACAACACCATGGCTACCTGCTAGTTTTTAACTTTAAAACCTCTTGAGTTTGTAGCACTCTGAGCTGCCAACATTGTCACTTGGACTGAGTTTCTAATTCTTCTCTTAGCCCCAAAGTAAGATTCTGCTGAAGAAACCTGACTTCCAAATAGAATTAAATCACCTGGACACCCTAACTCAGTGATGGCATTGTCGCTTGTATTTTATTTTCTAAACGGTTCAATTATTATATCAGTGCAAGGCTACTGAGTTTTCCATGGAGGAAACATCTGAGGTTCATGCACTGAGCAAACGAAGACCTCTACTGGAATAGAATCTTCTGAACAGATGGACTTTTGCTATTTCCTAGAACTTCAAACCCTCCTGCATGGTTCACAGAAGCCCATGAGTGTTAGTGCTGCCTCTTGTGAACTGTTCTCCCTTCAGGAACAGACAACTCATCCTCAGTTTTGCATTTGCTCTTAAGAAATGGACCACTCCTCACTTTGTCTTTGGGTGCCTAATAAATGCCTTTGGCATTTTTCAGAATTTTTTAGGAAAAGATGTCCTTCTGCTTTTGGTACCCCAACTTTTATATTCTTTGTTGCAGGCAACACATAGACACTGAAAAAATAGTAAATTTAGATAAGACTTAGAAGTAATCAGGAAAAGAATGGATATCATAGGAAGTATAAAAAATATTTCAAGACAGTAAAATAATGCCTGAAGAGAGTCTAAATATATTTTTAAGACATGAATTACATATTCCAGCACTGAAATGTTTAGCAACCATTAGACTTTTTTTTAGTTCAGTTGGCATGTGCTTCACCTAGCAAGTTTGATATTACAGTTTTTTTTTGTTTAGGTTTCACCTCTCATTTATACAGAATAATTTGAATGGATGGTTTTTACCCACTTTCTGAAGTAAAGTCTTAGGTTAAAATTTAAGGCTAGTCAAGAACTATACTCCTCAACGATTTCAGCTTCACTGCAGTCAGAGTGAATGGGAGCAGCAGTAAAGCGTACAAACTGCTTCTTAATGAGTTGGCACTGAGTGGGAATTGGAAGACCAGAACTGAAGGTATCCTTCACAGTGGTTTGGGATCACTAAGAATATTTTCTCTTAGTATCCTGGTTGGCTTGAGTTACAAATGAAATGGCTTTCAGTAACTTTTCCTTGGGACACCTGTCCAAACAAATAATACAGTGCTTTCATGGTGAAAAGACTTGGTGTGAGTTGCGGAAGGACAAAGTCAGAATATTCTGAGAACATTCCAGAAGGAAGACATGCTCTATTATCTTCTTCCATTTAATTAATTTTAGTGATGATCATTCCATATGTAACAGTAATTTTTTTAAATCCCTTTCTGTACACTGCAAAGTTAAAACCCATTCTCTGAAGGAAACAACATCATAGATAATAATAGTTAACAAGTAGGATGTGTTGACTATGCACACATCACCAACTCACACCACTGCCTAGCTATTATCTTCCCTGGGTCTTCATAATAATATAATTCAATAGTCTCAGATTTCTAAAGTTGGTATATATGTAGATATATATGTGTGTGTTTGTGTGTGTGTGAGTGTGTGTATTTGTGTGTGTGTGTGTAATTGCTTAAGGTAGGACATAACATAGCTTTCAATCTTAGTTATAATATATAAAGAATGACTGGGTAAGAAATCTGTCTGGATTTGTTTTATGGAGATTAAGTGAAAGCCTGTTGGCTCAGTGTTCTTCATTCATATTTATAAATAATAGACAGATTGAACACTGACAGATGTTCAGGAACATTCTAGGGTTTTATGCTTTGTTTTCAATTCTAAAGCAAGCGGCACTCCAGGGCCACTGGTGGTGACAGCATAAGGTTCACCAGTGGTAACATATTGTCTTAGTGTAGGTACACCATCCAACCTGTGGGCTTTGTGAGTCAGTTCAAAGAACGATGGTTCTTCCTATTTATTTCTTTTTATTAAAATAAATCATTGCTTTCTTTATTAACTATGGAGTCAGTTCTTTGCCCTCTGATCTCTAACATTGTACCAGTTTTGTTTTCTCCATCTGAAACCAAGCACCTGGAAAGCTAACAGTAACCATAAGAAAGAGTAGGTCACAGTTCACCCTGTGATCATGGGGTACACACCTGCTGCTCTGTGAGAAATGAACGGGGACAGGTGCTCATTTCTGGAGTTGTTTTGAATCTTTACTTCTCAAGGAAACTTCTGCCCCTTCCTCAGACTCCGACCAACACTACGATTCGCCATAACTACTGCTCCAGCGTGGAGCCAGAATAAATTTGAATGCGGAAATCAAAAATTGTCATGAGGCACAGCAGAAACCTTCTCTTTCTACTTCTCCATTCCAATGTGAAGAGTTTTACACGTTTGCCTAAGGAACAAACACATGTCAAGCACTCCACTGTTGAACAGAATATCACAGGATTCAAAGCTGGGAGAAAGGGAACATTTTAACAAGTGTAAAGGGACAACAAGACAATAATGTCCTTTGCTTCGAACAAGCTCACAGTGGGAATAGTTCTCTATTGCTCTTAGAAGGCTGGAACACATACAATAAGTAGGGCTAACTTAAACAGCTTTTATAAGCAATTTCAGCAGGGATTGTAAGTTTTCCTTGTGAACAGTTTGGGAAATATTTTGTGCAAACCAAAGAAGAAATTTGCATGGAATTCAAGCAAGAATTCAACAGCCAAATATCTTAACATTAAAATGTCAAAGAATCATAGAAACATTATGTGGTAATACTCAGTTGGAATCCTAAGATTTAATATTTTCAGTCATAACCATTCATAGGCTTATCTGAATATCCATGCCTACAGTGATTTATAGCTTGCTAATGCATAAACTAAGATCATTCACACTTTAGGGCAGGTAAAATATATCAAGCCTTTTAACTAATGTTTAAGTTTCACCACCCATGGGCACTTGCTTTTCAAGCCAACTTCACATCTCCTAAGTCATTATTAATCCTATGATTCCCAAGAACACTCAATAATATCCATGACATTTCAGCTGTAATTTATGATACTTTATAGATATAGGCCTTCACAAATTTCTTTATGCACCATCCCCCCAAAGAATACATAATTTGAATAATAATTTGAAAAAATAACAATAGTATTATTAGTCATAATAAATCATATGAAGATGAAGTCATCCATTGGCATCAGAAAAAAAGATGGGTTTTGATAGAATGAATCAAACTATAACATTTCCTAGATGAATTTGAGAGGACAGAGGAGTTAAAATTCATTGTAGAGAAAAGACCAATCATGGCATAATAGAAATTAAAGATAATTTACAATTTACGAATGATTTTGCCTTTTTGAATAATAAAAACATTTCTTTTGCCATTATTGCTAATTTTGCCTCCTCTCCTTATCAAACTAGAAAATGCAAAATTAAGGCAATGTGTAGGGTAGTGCAGAACTTCTATTTGCTGATCAGCCATCAAGAACACCCAACTTTATCCAGACACACCCCAGCAAAGATTACCACAGTATGGGTCAGTGCCAATACAGGCAGTGGATGCCAGTGGCAGAAGACAAAGGATGAAACTCAAGGAAATGTAGGAGAGCTTCATACCTTCTCGAAAAAGCCAGTAGTGAGAGATATGCACCACTCATGTCTTCCCAATGCTCCATTCTCTTTACATTGCTCAAAACCATGTTTCTTGAAAAATGTTCTTTAATTTTATACATTCCCCATTGAAAACATAAGTATTGCCCACACATTTCTTGCTCTTCCCGCTTCTACTCATCCACCCAATCCCTTCCCACTCCCTTTCACTGTTCCACCATCAATCTCTTAATCAAGGACTGTGGCCCTCTGGTTTGTCTAAGTGCAATAACTCCCTGATTTATCTTGTCCTTTGTATCTTCTCCTCCCCTTTGCTACCATCACTTAAAAAGAGAAAAACCTATACAATCAGAATCTATGAAACATAAAATCCTTCAGCATTGGACCACGCACCAGTTTGGTCACTCCTTCTTTCCAGAGTCTCTATGGGGACACACATAACAGTCTGCTAAGTTGTTTTGTGTTGCTCTCTTAGTGCACACTAAGCATTTGTATTTTATTTAAAGTCCTAAACAGATGAGAGAATTCAGTGATCCATATATTCAGAACTTTGTCTTATACTTTAGGTATATTTCATTATAATAAGATGGTTTAAGAGTTGAGAGCTAATATAAAGCAAATATATTAACACATGCTTCATTTTTCATGACTAACTGTATTCCAGGCATTTAAATGACCTCTTATATTTATCAAATGTAAAATTAAGGCAATGAATGGATAGGTATATGGGAAAATGAATGAACAGATTAATGAATGGATATATATGTGTACAAAAGTAATAAGAAGCTTCAGACAGAAATGGAACTACTATTTGAATTCTCTATAAACACCTAGAGGCATGATCAGGTGACCCCATAGGCCAATTTCTCAGTTATTAGTTTTTCTAGCATTATTCCCATGGTTATGCATTTTCAGAATTTGAAATTATAGATATCTATGGGTCCTGACATTCAACTTCACTTTTGTACCTCGGATATTTAAATGTATTCTCATTTGGAAAAGGTCTGATTTTTAAGACAAAATTAATTCATGAAAATAATAATTCAGGAATATAATAGCAATCTGTGATGCTTTAATTGGTATTAGGCTAGCCACTTGGGATGTGGAAAATGTCCAAATGGATACATCAAGGTTCATACTGGCATATTTATTACAGTTAATATTTCAGTTATGAATTATCCTACTTTTAAAAATGCCCTTCTCTCTTGAGTAATTTCCATACTGCTGCTTAACACTCACTGTCGGGGAGTTTTTCTCATGAAATATTTTGTAGTGGCAATTATCCTACAGCTAGGAGTAGTGGCTTATTTGACCAGTCTGGGGGTGTCATTGAAGCTGCACCAAGTTTCCTATAGTGGAACATATCAAACAGATGATAAAATGATTGACTCAGTTCCTCTCCATCCAAATAATACTGTTCATGTAAATACATTCACACAGAGAGGGAGGGAGGGATGAAAGGAGGGAGCGAAGGATAGAGAGAGAGGCTGAGAGACTTTATATATTTACCATTCAGGATACCTGACACCTCTTCCCCAGCATTCTCCCCTAAGACATGAAGACTGACTTTCTTTTAAGGAATCATTTTTCTTGTGTCAAAATTAAATCTACTACACTATTGCCTACTTCTCTTTCCTGTCCCCAACCCTTCCCCTGTACACATACTTGCACACTCTCAAATTTATGTTCTTTATTTTCTTAATTGTTGTAACCCTGACTGGCTGGAGCTCAGGCTGGTTTGTAGCTCACAGAGATCCCACCTGCCTATTCCTCCTGAGGGCAGGGCTAAAAGTCTACACCATGATGACTGGCTAGGTTCATTTCATTTGACTCCCTTGCCTTCTCTACTTGGTTCCGTTTGTACTTCTTACTAATCTATCATGTCTTTAGTTGATTTAAATGTCCATGACATTCCTATAGTTCCTATAGAGGAGCAGCTCTGTGGTTTCAATTCAGTGTTGTGGGTTATTTTTGCTTTTTTGTTGCTATTGCTTAGGCTACTTGTCATCGTGTATACATGGTCTGGTGTTTTATTTTTCTAATTGTATGCTAGGTTTTGTATTGGCAAGGTTGTAAAGTTACTGTGACACTAGAGCTGTAGTTTTCCCCCAGAGAGGAAGGTTATGCCTCTCCCGATGACAATTCCACAATTCATGTTCATCTCGGTCCAGTTTAAGGTAATAGGGTGGTTCAAACAGTACCCTGGGAATACCATTACGCTTCCATGAGCTCAACAAGGATAACTGTCTGGTGATGTAGACTGTTATGACACTCCCCTAGGGTCTGCCAGGTCTCTTTCAATCTCTAGATTTCCTTGTATTGACATTGACCTCCAATGGGCTAGGAGTCTGGTCCTAAAAACAGACTCTCTCCTGATCATCACACTTCTCTTTTCTTTTCCTTTTCTCTTTGAGATTTTGGTGTCAGAACACATACACTTTGCTAATTTGTCATTTAAGGAATGTGAAATAAGGTACTTTGAAGATTTTTCTTAACCATGACTAAAAGAGAATGACAAATTATGGCAGCTCAGCTTTTTTGAGGAACTTGGTGTTAATAAGTCATCAAGGGTTTGGCAGGATTTCATGTTTCTCTTTGGCATTCTCCCACTTCCACACTTTTATGGTACCAACGCCTTACAACTATACTTGGAGCAGGTCTAGCACAATGGTATAAGTTATGTACAGTTAGACAACTGAATTTCCTGAGATGGTCCTACTTTATACCTGCTTCCTGTATTCCTTTTATGTATATCCTCAAGGGATTTTCTACTGTGGTAAGGAGTTCTCTCATCACTTAAATGAGTAAGTACCCTTTTCATGGGAATTTGAGTTTTAGTGAATAACTCTTGGATATTGACATCTTCAAGACATAAACATAAGGATTTCTGTGACTGTGGTGAGCCCAAAAGAAGCATTCCTTGAACCAGAAAATATTTTCTAAAACTACTAAATAACTTCAAGTTTCTAATAAATGTTTAAGGTTAGTGTTGAGCAAGCATTTCTGGTTACAGAGCTGTGCTAAGTTCCTCAACATGTATATCATAAAGATGAGACATGAAGAGCGTAATGTGAAAGGCTGGCTGTAATACTATCAGCTAGTGCTAGAGCCCAGGGTCACGCCAAGAGCCACATTAAACTGATGGCACACTCGATTACCTTCAAGATAAATGACTTTACTACAATAAGGAGGTCAAAAACTCCTTACAAAAACCTAGACCGATTTTAAAGCCTAAAGATATTGGAATTTGAGACTATCTAACACACGCTTAGGTTTCTCAGTTGGGTTTTACAATATTTTTCTATCACTTATTTTTAAAAACTTTTTGTTAGAATGAAATTTTCATGAGATTGAGAAGAGAAAATTACATGTAGACTCCAACTTCCTCATTTATCTTCTTTTCTTTCTTCACCATTGAATTAATTAGAAGTTGGTTAATATTAGCCCGAATGTTCTTCTACTGATGGTGATTGGCTGTAATAATGATGATGCAATAACAATGAAATAATGTTAGCCCGAATGTTCTTCTACTGATGGTGATTGGCTGTAATAACAATGATGTAATAATGATGACACAATGTTAGCCTGAATGATCATCTACTGATGGTGATTGGCTGTAATAATGATGATGCAATGTTAGCCTGAATGTTCATCTAATGATGGTAATTGGCTGTAACAGTGATGAAGACAGATTTTCAGCAGACAGGATGTATATTGATATAATGAAGAGTGTGGGCCTAGAATATCTAATCATGGGACTACCTTGACTTTTTAGATTTATTCACTATAGAACTCTTTTTCTATATACAGCAACAAAAAAAAAACCCTATCTCCTTACCCATAATAGAACTAATCTCTATTTCATCACACTGCTAAGCAAAATAAATGCAGTTTTGGTCCCAATTAAGAAATTAATTCACCATTCAAATACCTTCAAGTCTTACTTTGAAATAGTTTCAAAAACAGTAAAATATACCCCTCCTTGCTTACTCTGATTACTCTCACTGTTTCAATGCTGTTACAAAAATAAGAAATCTAATTATATAATAGAGCATTAAACATAGATATGTCATTGGCTGTTAAAATTCTATTATTTTAAAAACATATTATTCTATGTTTTTACAGTTAGGCATTTCCTGTACAAAGTATGGGTCAATACTACATTTTTTAAGTTATATTAGAGTCTGGGAAAACAAATAAGTAGTTTTATTGTGCATATAATTTGTAATGCAATTTTTCATCACTTAGGAGCAAAATACATTGCCACATATTTAGGTAGAAATGTACTATTTTAAAAAAATCACTTTGGTTTTATTTGTTCTTCCATAAACAGAAATTATTAGCCTCAGCTAATTGCTGAACATCTATAAGCACTTTCTGCATCGGTTTCTACTGGGCATTTTTGTGATTTAGTGAGAACATTAATGTTGTATTAGTAACATCGAAATGGGCAAGGGGGTGGCTCAGCATTCAAGCAAACAAACTTTTCCCAAAGCAGCAACAACTCCAGGCCAGCATCACTTCACACTGCCTCAGGCAAAAAAAAAAAACACAAAAAGTTAAGATTAAAATAAAAGCAGATATAGGAAAAGCCCAGCACATAGCCATAGTATACTCTGTCCCCGGTTAACAAAACAGTTTGATCATAAAGGGACACTTTTGTGAGTCTTCCTTATAATTATACTAAGAAGCCCTTGTTAAGGTCAGCAATTGCGAAGGGCAGAAAGAAGTACTTACTTCACTTTATATAGCCTCAGTAAAGTGCAACTGAAAAAGCAATGCCTGGTGGCTAAAAAGGACACAGCAAAGCTTATGCTCCAGGAGTATACTTCTTCAAAGATGATTCTTACAATCAGAAGCATAAGAGGTTTGACCTGGCCCACACTAGTGACAGGAATGTCACAGGTGATATGGCCATTAAAATACTACAACCTACTTTGTCCAGCTCTTTGGTAAATTAAAAATAACAGCAACAACAAACATTTTAATAGCATTCATGTACTCATTTATATGATGTGAGATGTCCTTCTATATGTGTTTATTTTACTGGTTAATGAATAAAACTGCTTTGGCTTATGGCAGGGCAGAATATAGACAGGCTGGAAAAGATATATAGGTAGTGTAGGCAGAGTCAGAGAGATGCCATGTAGCTGTCAAAAGAGACAGATGCCAGATACCAGTAAGCCACAGCCTTGTGCTGATACACAGATTAATAGAAATGGGTTGATTTAAGATGTAAGAGTTTATTAATAAGAAGTCTGAGATACTAGGTCAAGCAGTGTTGTAATTCCTATAGTTTCTGTGTGGTTATTCAGGTCTGAGAAGTTGGGAAATGAGCAAGCAGTCTCCGTTTATACTTATAGGTTGAGTCTTTCTACATTAATGAACATTAATCAAGGCATTCTTCCATAGACATGCACAGAGGCAAACCCTATATAAACAATCATTGAGACTCTATTTTCAGATAATTCTATGTTGTACGGAGTTAAAAATCAAAGTGAGCCACCACACCCTGTCACTAAAATGTTAAGTCTTTAAAGAAGACACCCAACATCACTTCCACATTTATGTTCACACAAGTGTGCACACACAACACACATGCATACACCAAATATTTAAATTAAGATAGAGAGACTGAGTTCATAAACATCAAACCAATTCTTGAAGACTTTCTCAAAGAGCAAATCAGCCATGTCTCTCCAAAATAAATGAGACTCATCAGATAGAGAGATGAGAAGATAGACAGAGAGAAGAAGAGATAGGACCTTCCAGAAATGTATCCATTGTTCATTTCTACAATAAAGCTAATGGTGTTCTTGAGGTCATCCTGGAGACCACTGTGATTTAGGGAGATCTTTTTTTCATACAAAGGTAATTTTAAGTCAACATATGTTATTCCTCGTTCATACAAGGAATAGGGTTCTGGGCATACACATAAGGTTAAATAGCCAGACATGAACTTGCTGAATTTGTCTTGTTCTATTCTACTTAATTTTGTAAGAAGAACTGAATATAAGGAGCAGACTGGTCTCAAATTTGCAATCTTTCTGTCTCTATTTGTTAAATTTTGGGATTATAGGCATATGCCCATATACCTGTGACTCTTGAAAGCTTTTATAATGACAATTCTTAGCTCTGATAAGTTTGTTTGAAAAAAAAACTAGATATTTGCCACTATAGCATGCTTTTTAAAATATTGTAAGCATAAGTCTTTTGGGAAAAGACCATGTGAGATAATTTTTAAATGAATTATTTCCCTTGTATCTTCTCAAAAACTTCCCTTCCCAATGCATCGGATACCTTATAGAGGCAATAAGAAGCATGCACACTGTACCTGTAAAGGAATTAGTAAAAGCTTCCAGCGTGCACACTTGTTAGGATAGCCAGAATCCAGCACCAGTGCTGGCAAGGCTATACAGCACCAAGCTCTTCCATTGACTGCTAGTGGGGAAGCAAACTAGGACCATTACTCTAGAATGTAGTGTCGCAGAGATAAGCACATCCTTACCATACGACCTAGCAATTTGACATCTTGCTAGTTACCCCCAAAATGCCTAAGACTATTTCTTCACGAAGACACATGAACAAAGCATGTTTAGAGCAGGTTTATGAATAGTTTCCGAATTCTGGGGACAACCCAGTTTTCTTTCAGAAAGAACGTAATAAATAACTTCATCAATAAAGTAGAGTGTCATCCAGGCTAAGAAGAAAGGCAATAGGAAGCTATTAAAGGCATGGTAGAAAGTTGACTGCGTACAAATAACTAAAGGAAGTCAAACTAAAATGGCTATATATTATATGATTTCAAGTAGATGGCACCCTGAGAAAAGCAAAACAATAGAGGAGAAAAGACCACTGACTGCCAGACATTTGAGAGGAAAGAGCAATTAACACAGCACAGAAGGCTCTTGGGGCCACGGAAAGAGTCCAGTGTAACACTACAGAAATAGGGATGCATGGCCTTATCTATCTGTCTCGATTCATAGCATGAACAAAAACAAAGGCTCAGCATATTGGATCTTCTCTAATAGACATCTCGAAAACTTCAGAACAAAAGCTAAGGGTAGGTATATTGCTTCAGGGCTGATCACTTCTGATTTTTCAGTCCTTTTATCATGGTAACAAATGATACGCCCAGTCATGTGCACCCTTCAGCCTTGGCTCTGGAATAAGGAGAATTATCCTCTGGAGACCAAAAGCCACATAGAATGATGGTTGACTGAGAGTAAATCCTGTTTATTTTAACTATAGAGATTCAACGGCTTTTCTTCTTCCTTTTTCTGTTCAGCCTAATCTACTTCAGAGTGTAACCTGTTAGAACACCACTGAGAACAATTTCCACACAAAACCTTTATCTTGTTTAAGTAATTTATCCCTAAGACTTAGCACAGATCCTGACATCAAGCAGGCCTTCAAAAGTATTTCAGGAAATGACAAAAATCTACTTATTCTCTATCATAACAACTGTAAAATAAAGGACAATATCTAAAAACGTAGGGGAAAGATTCTAAGAAACTACATTTAAAAATTCTAGAATTTACAGACATTTCCACTAAAAATAACTAATAAGAAGTATTGATATATGAATGTCTACAATGGAGTCACTCTTTTAATCACTGGTTATACATGCAGTTAAAATATCCCACTAGGCAAAAATAGTGTAATATTTTATAATATAGTATTCAATATGGTATAAAAATATAGTCTGTGTTACTCAAGGGACCTCAACATTTGTGATTTGAGCTTTTAACTGATTGGTGGAGGTCCACCCCCACATTAACAAAGTCAATGCGCTTTGTGCACCCCTCACCAATTTAAATCTCATTAAAGTACACTCTCATGGGGAAAAAGTATTGTCAGAGCCAGAGAGACCAAGGGGACCGCAAAAAAAAAATATATACAGAATCAACTAACCTGGGCTCAGAGGAGCTCACAGAGACTGAATCACCAACCAGAGAGTTTGCATAGGATTGACCTAAGCACTCTGAATATATATTAAGGTTACATGGCTTGGTCTCCCTGTGGGACTCCTAACAGTGGGAGCAGGGGCTGTTTCTTACAGTTTCACTTGAATTTTGGACCCTTTCCTCCTACTGGACTGCCTCATCCAGCCTCAACAGGAGAGGAGATGCCTAGTCTTATTCCAACTTGATACACCATGACTGACTAATACACATGAGAGGTCTGCACGTTTCTGAAGAGAAAGGAGGAGGAGTGGGGGGGGCAGAGAGAGGGGGTTGGATGGAGGGACTGGGAGAAAAGGAAGGAAAGAAAACTGTGATCAGGCTGGGGAAAATTAATTAATTAATAAAAATAATTTAAAAAATACACCCTCACAAGAAACATGTAATGTGTAATTAAATATTTGGGCACTGTAGACCAGCCAACTTGACACAATTATAATTTGCCATCAGGCTTGACTTTCTGAACATGAATTTTTACTTTATATGTGAATGAATAAAGCCTTTTAATGACAACACCTCTTGAAATTCTTTATTATAAAATCTGCAAGAGGTATCTCTTCTGGGTTCTTCCTCCTTACAAAACACGTGAAGAAGAAACCTGGCATGTGCATCTGTAAACAGTAACTAGATTTCCTCCTGGATTTGGATATGATGTTCCTGTTTTGTGCTATATACAAAAGATGTAAATGAGCTAGCTTCTCTGAAAAAAACAAGTCTATACCAAAGCAAAAGATGCACATGGAAGAGTCAATGGAAAGCAGAGTATGTCCATAAGACTCTTTAAGAGTGGCATACATTTAACTGAGAATAAACACAGGGTTTACTCACTAATATCCCAAGCTCTCCAGAGCAAAGATCTAGCAGCAATGCCCTGGATGAGCCACATGTATAATGTAAGTGTTTATTATGAGACAAAGTTGAAGAGCACTTGCTGAGGTAAGGCTTAGAGAACCACTGTGCAGAAGAAATGGGAGGATTGTTGTCAGGTTTATAGCCCTGCAAACTTCAGGGGCCCATAATGAGTGAAGTGGACAATCATCAACCATTGAGTACACTCTGACAGTATATTGTGTCTTTGGGTACACTCTGACAGTGTATCATGTCATTGGGTACACTCTGACAATGTATCATGTCATTGGGTACACTCTCACAGCGTATCATGTCATTGGGTACACTCTGACAGCGTATCATGTCATTGGGTACACTCT
>LOEQ01000061.1:66614-121926 GCA_001685075.1 Bramus lutescens
AGGAAGTAGAGGCAGGTCAATGAGAACAGGAGAATTCTGGGAAGAGGATGCAGTCCTTTACCCAGCTGCAAAGGAAGCAAGATGTGATTGCCTCACTGAAAAAGGCACCAAGCCCTGTGGCTAACATATACTAGAATAATGGACGAATATAAGTTATAAGAGTTAATAAGAAGCCTGAGCTAATGGGCCAATCAGTTTACAACTAATGTAGACCTCTGTGTGATTTCCTTGGGACTTAATGACTGCAGGAACTGGGCAGGATAGAAAATTCAGACAACAGCTAGCGTTAAAAGTAATTCTGCTAAGTTCTTGCTGTAAACCTGACTTCTGATGTCCATTTTCCAGTCAGGGAGAAATGATGGAGCCACAGAGCAGTCTAACTCCATCATTTGCAGCTGTTGGGCTCCTGGCCTCCCTGAGCAACAGAACCAGTCGGACTTCCCTTATGCCACCATCAGTATCAACTGAGATGCTTCAGGAAAATTGCATTACAACCACAGATCACTTCCCTGGCACAAGAGACACCATTGGTGTGCTGTGAAGCAATTTTCTAAAAGACTTTATGTTGTCACAAGTTTCCAGGAACTCTAGATAACCCTGTAACCAACTAAGTTAGCAGAGGAACAGTTAAGCCATTGACCTATCAGAGGGACTAGTATGACTAAGCTTAAGAGACAAGGCTACAATTGGTCCAAAACTTAAGCATCAATGGCTGTGTTTGGTTTAAACACGATATAAGCTTGCTTTGTAGGCTCACTTATTGAATTGACTGGGAATTCTCTGAGCCTTCTACCCTGGCAATACACACTCAATGCGAGGCTTTCCTTGAGCAGTCTTTTCTTGTCTGCTTTCAGTAGTGAAGGTTGAGCTGGTAACACGGAGAAAGAAACAATAGAGGTGGAAGAGCCATGATGATGGACATGAAGCACAGAGTTGGCCAGGCATTCAGGGTGGCAGATGAGTTGGGGAAAGGGGAAGACAGACATTTGTCTTAGAGTTAGGGAAGCAATTTGGGAGCTTTTGTGGCAGAATTCATGAAGGACTTAGAGGGGGAAACTAAAGAAGGTTAAAATGCTACAAGGATACGGAGCAGAGAAACTCAAGGCTGGCTTGAGTATTGTGAATGGATGAGGGCTCTTTGCTTCTGCTCCTGTCTGCTTCCACTCGCCTATGGTCACCACTTACTTATAGCTACCAACTACACACATAGCAAAAGCTATCAGGGACATAAAGTTTGAAGAGCTTCCTGCCTGGTCCCAGTCTTTATCTCATGATGGCAACATAACCCTCAGCCTGCTGATGGGTGACAATACATCCTATAAGGTCCTCCACTGCCAGATGTTCTTAGTGAAGAATGAAAGAAAATCAAAAAACGTTGTTGAATAGCATGTAATACCATACTACTAAAGCAAGCTATAGGGTCTAGATGTGGTTTTCCTGCCTGGAACCGCCCATTCTTTCATCTGTCCTCTTTCTACACATTGGACTAAGTTCTGTGAAGGTGAAGCTCAGTTTTAATTTTGAATTATTGAGAAATGGCCAACAGGGAAAGAAATGGCACCATTAGAAAATAATTTTTGAGAATTTCAACATTGCCTTGACCTTTTCATTTTAGTGATCCAGAAAGTTAAATATATTCTTAAAGGTCTATCTCATATGAAAAGAACTGTAGGAAAATTTAATAATTATCATTTAATAATATATTAAATCATATGTTAAAATTAAGTCACAGTTACAGATTAAGGGATCAATTTTTAGAATCAGGCTGTGTGGCTGAATTTTGGTCCCTCAATTAATTGCCATTATGACCTTGGGAAGCCAGTTAACTTTGCTAAGCACTGGTTTACTCATCAGTAAAATGGAGATGAAAATATCATCTTTGTGGAGCTATTAAGCAGAGTAAATTAGATAATGTATTTAAAGTACCTTGTTCAGTGTGCAGCATATGTTTATGGATCCAGTAAATGTCAGCTTCTCCTTGTCCAATGAACTAATGAGAACACGGAATGGCTATAGAGAGCTCGCTCACCTTTTTTACTTACTTACTTTGCCAATGTCTTTCAGAATCTCAAATCTTTAGTGAATTCCCGTTAGTCTTATTTTTAGTAGGAACAGTGTGAGGGGAAATACTTTCATGGTAAAAAATGCCTTACAAGAAAATTTTATATCAACAAAATGTTGACAAATCAGAAAGAATTAGAACTTTTGCCAGCCCACTGAATAATAGAGTTATTCTACCTAACTGACCATGTACTTGGTACAATTTTGAAAATATTTCCCCAAATTTAGCCAACATATTAGAATCAAGAATAACTGGCAAAAGAACAAAGTATGTTCTTTATTTGTGCTATTTAAAACATGGACACATCTGAGTGCATCTAGTGTTAATGTATTGATGACATTATTTGACAAGATTGAATGTGTTGGGATGACAGTAATAGAATAATGACCTGAAGATATACAGAAGAATTTTTTTTAATTTCATATCAAGTAAATATTATTATCTAACTTGATGTCACTTTTAACAAATTTTTACCATTATTTTGTTTTATTGTTCAATTTTATAACATTAGTCAATTGCCAACTTCCCTTCAAAACAAATTGGAAAAGCATAAATTTTTAATTTTCAATTATACTTTTAAAAATATATAATTTACATATAATTACATATAACTTTCACATGTATAATTATATTTAAAATGGAAATCAAATTCTTTCAGTTCTGGAAATCCATGCAGTCAATGGGAGATTAAAAATAAAATGGCTTCTCGCTCCTCTCCCATCTCCATGGAAGTTCCTGAGACCAGAAATCCATCTCTGCCTAAAGCATTGCTTTGTGTTGATCCTGAATCACCTCTCCATTACTCATGCAAAGACTGTGACCCTTTACCCTTAGAAAACTAATTATCTGCCCAAAACTCAGGAAAATCAAAATAACCCCCTTCACAATACAGACAGAACCCAAGTTGTAAATAGATATGGAGCTATATGTAAACTAATCACATGGAATCTCTTTTAGAATTTATTCCCATAAATATTCAGCTGAAGAATAGGGATTGGGGCCAGTTGTCTGCCATGTCTGTGGAAGTAGGAGGCATTCATATTGCTGGCAGAACCTTATGAAAAAAACGGTGTTCATTAATCAGAAAACACATTAATCAGAAAACATGGAGGTGGATGGCATTTGGTAGAAGATGGTATTCTGAAATAAAAATGTGCTATGAAGAAATGAATTAATGGGAAATTCACATTATATAAAGCTATACCATTCCATTCTACAACTTCCCCTTAAGATGCCACAGTACACATCCTGCTCTCCACTAACTCAGAGATCCTTTGCCTCCCAGGCTGGTTGTCCACTTACCCGGGTTGTTTTCACTTTGTTTCCAGAGGAACAGCTCCACCCTTTCCGATCTGGGAGGACTTTACACTCCTCTCCCTCCAGGCATGGCTGCATATGACACCACCATTTTTGTTCCACTATGGATGCTATAAGGAGAGGAGAAAATTAGCTCAATATTTCTATTTGGGACTGCCATGGGACAAAATTCACTGATCTAACTAATCTATTTTGTATTTTCAAGAAGTTTTTTTACATATAAAATTTTATTTTACCACTGTAAGGACAACTAATATGACATATATAATAATAAATTTCTAAATGTTCAACAGAAAGTAATAACTTTACTCACTATGTTGAAGGTTGTTTCAAGCGAAAATATAGACTTCATGAAACTAATATATTGAAAAACCCTGCACTGATTTATATAAATACATAATAAAGTATACCCATGCCCAGATGAATCAATATTTTAAAGTCAATGAAATGCTCCCCATGAGCAAGCTGAAAATCAGGAGAATGTTTGTAGACTTAATATGTTTTTTCTCTTTTTCTTTATTATAAACAGTAATTTCTTCACAAAAAATAGGCCACATAAAAATTACTGTTTATGGTGTAACAATTCCTAGCCTCACACAAAGATTTGTAATCTACTGTAATAATATGAACTATCAAACAAAAAAACCAACATTTACATCCATCTCCATTGAAATCATTTTATGTGAATTCATGCACAAGGTGTTGAATTTTTTTTCCTCTCATTTTTGAACACTGTACAGGGCTTTTGAACATATATTACTTCACCCTCTATAGCCATCTTGCCTTTCCTAAGTAATTTATGTATCTATCGTTTACCAGGAAATCTGTATTTCATGACAACAACATCAGAAGCACATTGGCTGACTGGAACCTCGTTATAATGCTTTTGTAAGAGAACTATGTGAGATGTAATTAACTCTAGCTAGAGGTATTTATGTCCCACCCTCCCCCAGATAACTTTCTTTCTGCCATGTGATTTAGAGTATGGTCCCCTGGGAGTGACTTCAGTAGGCAGCATTGTAGTGGGGTACCAACTCTGACGATGTTGTAACAATGAGCAATGAAAGAGGTCGCACCATCCACACAAGATGGAGCAGCTCGTGTGGTGCCTGCCACCTGCCCTGGGAAGCAGGAGCACTTGACCGTCTGGGATCGTTCTTCTATCTTGTTCTTATTACAGCATCTGTGCAGGGCCACCACCTCGCAAGTTCCCGTCTTAACATGGTGAGCTGTGCAAACAGAAGCAGAAGAGAAAACAATGTTGAGAAAGATGTGGACACTTTGTTTCCTGTTTTCAATGAGAAATACATCAGATACAGCTGCATAATAGATCTGCCAAGCAAAGAGCCAGAAATACAATAATGTCGGCGCCCTAATGCAGATTTGATTTTTTTTTCTAAAGGTACAGAGACCATTTCTGTCAGTAAATACTTGGTGAAGCAGGAACAATTAGTGACTAGATTAGAATGAGTTGTTAAAGGAATCTGAAATATAGAAGCAATCTGTGGTTCTGTAAAAGCGTATTTATTTGTGCAGTTCCTACCTTTCTCTTCAATGTGTTAATCACCAGAGCATAAATCCCTGGAAGTGGTACCCTTAGAGTAGGCTTGTTGAGGCCAGTTATACAATCGCAGCAGGGTGATAGAACAGTCGTGAGCCTTCTCAGCGCAGAGAGTGGGGCTTTGGCAGAGGACACCCCTTCAGGAAGCAGTGACATTGTGTGAACACCGCAGCCTCAGAATACCCCTGCCCAGTTTCCCTGGAAATAAACTTATTGGAAGAGTCTAAAAAAATAAAAAAAAAAAACACCATTTTTTTACAAGTTCCAGCCAATGCCGGGACCCAAAATCATTCCTCTTTCCATTTTGCCTGAGGAGACAACTGCCACCAAATGGCGACAACTACAGGCAGAAAGGCAGAACGTGGATGGATTACGTCTGGAAGCCAGCCACCTGGAAAGCCAGTCTCATCAGCTGCCAAGCTCACATAACCGTTTTTCCAACCTCAGAGTAAGACGAGAGACAGACCTCTGGGGATGACTGAAAATTCGGAATCTCATGACATGCTTTGAAAGGACTCGAGTTTGCCTACGTCAGAATTGCTGTCTCCCCACATTTCTTCTTTAACTCATTGTCACCCACAAAGTTCCATCTCCTGAGATTAAGAACATTTTCAAAAACAAAATTAAGCATCAACTAAAAGAATATGCTTCCAGAAAACATTTTAATGTAACATTAAGATAGGAATTTAAATAGTTAGGTAGGAAATCGGATATAGCTTAATATTATAAACACTTTGAACCTCCTCTCCCCATAAATAAGATCAATGCATCATGCATTTATATCAACCTGCCTGTTAGAGATGAACAATGGAATTGGCAGTTAATTCACCTAAGCTTTTCTGGAGATGAAAATCTTATATAACATAACTTCTTATCTCTCCATGTGAGACCTAGAAACTGTGACAGGTGCTTCTCAGAACAGCCAGGAAATGGGTGCAGTCTCCAACACCACAGATAGCTGTGTCACCATAGACACCAGCGGGAGAAGTTCTCTATGTTTGAGTCAACCGCGTGTATTTGAACCAAAGCTAAAATATATAAGACCCAGACTTCTGGCCTGACCCTCTTATACTTTATAATCTTCTCTTGGTTGAGCGTGAGTCACTCACTCTTAACTTCCCAAATATACCATGTTTCTGTTATAATACACAATTGATACTGCCTGTTGCACTGTACGTGGTGACAGTTAAAATGAGTGACTACCATACATTACAAATTTCTCTGAGTACTGGAGCCATGATGAATTAACAGGAAAAAGACATTTCCTGTCCTCGGGGAATTTACATTGCCCGGAAGAAAACAGATAATAAACACTCAAGTACATTATGAAGTCGGTAAATATTTGAAGGAAATCCAGTACAGAGATGTGGTTGAGAGTAGCTGAGCAGGGGAGGAACTCGCATCTACATTTGAAAGTTCCAGGACATTCTCTAGAGTAGATGTAGTTTGAATGACAGGCTGAATTATAAGGAAGCTGCACCCTTTGTGAAAACCTAGAGAAAGAGAGCAAACACAGAAAAGAAAGGCAATGCCCTGTTTCTGAAACTGAAAAATGTTCTCCTGTGCTGATAATAGGAGCAGGGTGGCTGGGGGTGGGGCGTGGGTGGACAAAGGAGGAGTTGAGGGAACCATGTCAGAAATGTGGGGCTTGTGTGACCTCTTATAAAGAGACTAGCTGTTCCTTTACTTTTTTTTTTCTTTTAAGAGGGGGAAAGTCTTTGGACAGGACGTGTATCGTCTTGCTGAAGAAGGTGAGAGGGACCGGCTGTAGGAGTCTAGGTGTTAAGAGGTTTTTAGCTGAGGGTGTAACTAGATGGGGGAGACCAGCACAGGGAGGGACATTCCAGTACACATCTAAATCATGAACACTTAGACGCTGATGCTCTGCTGGGAAGTAGCTCTCACCTTTAATTCCAGCATTTAGGAGGCCAAGGCAGGCTGATCTCCAGGTTCGAGGACAGCCTGTCTACAGAGAGAGTTCCAGGAAGGCAAGGGCTACAGAGAGAAACTCTCTCTTGAAAAACCAAAATGCAGTAATCAAGAAAAACAAAAACAAACAAACTAAAAAGGAAAAACGTGAGGTCTAATAGAGAGTATCTGAAAGGGGGCAGGGTAGACAGGAGGCAGGAGGACGGAGAGGAGCTTTACATTTTGTTGGCCCTGATAAGCACAAGGTTGATACAGCCACCATGTTATATACAATTGAGGGGACTATTCATGAAGTGGAGCTTGGAGGAAAGAGATGGGCTGAAAACACACAGAAAACCCAGAGATCCCTAAGTCTATAGGTTGAACGGAAAACTAGAAACTGAAGAAGACCATTGTGGGGATGTGACCCACAGAGAGGAGGAAAGGAAATGAGCTCTAATGGCGGATATGTGACGTAGAAGACAGCAGGACTAAGGGCAGCTGGTGGAGCCAGGGAAAGCACATAGAACAGGAGCACTAAAGAGCAAAGAGTAAAACACATCTGACGGCAGGGATTGATCAGCCCTGTCAGACCTGCTGAGGATCCAATTAAATGAAAAGAAGTAATTGTCCATTTAGAAAGTAATATACCCTGGATCGCTAAGGCAATCTTGAACAAAGGGAATAAATCTCTGACAAAGACATGAAGAACAGGTGAAGAGAAAAGGCAGTACCTCCAATAAGTGGTCTTGTGATACATGCACACCCAGAAGAATAAAGTTAGACCCCTGCCTTACACTACATAGAAAAAGCAACACAAAGTGAATGCAAAGACTTAAATGAAGGACCTGGAAGTGCAAAACCATTAGAGTAAAACATACACAGGATATGTCTATGACATTGGTCTGAGCAATATTTGTGTTTTAGATATAACTTTAAAAGCACAGACAACAAAAGCAAAGATTAAAAACAGATTATAGCAAACTCAAAAAACTGTGTGGCAAAAGATAATCAAAAGAGAAAAGGCCTGTAAAATAGAATATTACATAAAATGTGATAGTAATAAATAAAAGGCTAATAATAATACATGATTTATATCCAATATATGTAACAAGCCCAAACAACTCAAAAGCAAGAAAACAGTTGGCCAGATTTAAAACAGACAACTCATTAAGAGAAGATGTAGACAGGGCTAACAGAAATATGGAAAATGCTCAATATCCTTAATTACTAGTATGGTATAAGTCAAAAAGCATGAGATGTCATCTATGTCAAGCAGTTATTATCAGAAGCAAAGGCTAAGAAGTGTTGGCATGTGGAGGAAAAGGAACGCTTGGTTATTGTCACTGGGGATGTAAATGGTCCCAGCCATATGGAAAACAGTATGCAGGAACCTCAGACACAAAACCTGAACTTTCGTATGATCTAGAAACCCCAATGTAAGCACACATTCAAAGGGAATGATACTCATATCTTGAAGAAAACACTGAGCTTCTTTCATACAGCCAAGAAACTGAATCAACAAAAGTATCCATCAGCAGGTGACCAGACATATATACAAAGTGTCCATCAGCGGGAGACCAGACATACAAACAAAAGGGTACCTTTCAGTATAAAGGTAATGTGATCCTGCCATTTTTTGCAACATAGATGGACAACCAAAATACGGCATCTTTAAGGGAGCGAGTCAGGAACAAAAAAAGAAGGGTACCATATGATCTCATTAATATGTATGATACGACAAAGTTTAACTCAGGGGAGGATAACAGCAGTTACCAGGCACTACAGTGGAGGAGCAAATAATGTTTGTAAAGGGAGACAAAATCTAAGCTAGAAGAATAAATTCAAGAGATCAGTTATACTACATGGTTATTACAGTTAAAAATGTCTGAGAATAAATTTTAAGTTTTATTTTAAAAAACTACATGAGAAAATTCATGTATTAATTGATTCAATGCAGCAATTATAAAAAATATACTTATACTTATTTTAAAATATCAGTATGTACAAGCAAATGCAGAAATTTTGTCAATTAAAATTAAAAGTAAGTGTAGTAGATAAAGCATAAATTAAAAACATAGTTGCTAGATTCAAATCTAAGCTCCTTTCTGTAGCTGTTTTGCCTGAAGCAAAGTGCCCACTCCCTCCAGACAATAGTTTTCTTCATCTCCATTAGGAATATTATCTACAACAAGTTAAGGATGAAATGAGGTAATATGGAGAACATGTTTAGAACATTACCTGTCCTATAGTAGGTGTTTCTATAAGCTATCTATTATCATTTTGACAATCAGTATATTTGCATACTGACTACTTAGCCTAGGCACAAGACATGTTTGGTGATAGGAGAAAAGCAAAACCATACTTGAAGTAAGCACAATAGAAAATAGTTGCAAGGAAAACAGAAGCATTCTGGCAGTAAATACAGTAGAGAATAGGAGGTCAGGTTGTAGAGAGAATAATAAAAATTCCTTTCAAAACAGTTTTCTGTGAAGGGAGAGGAGGATAGAACAATAGCTGGAAAGTCTGTGAAACCAACAGAAATTTGTAAATGGATGTTTAAAAAAGCACTCTTATTTTCTGGCCTGTCTGTTAGGGAGAGAGAAAATAACAGTGCAGGAAGGAAATGGGCAACTGAAAAAAGGAAGTGAGATACAGGGCACCCGGGGGAAGTCACATTAAGGTGATGTGGGAACACAATGCACATTAGCAAGACTAAAGGTGAAAGATATGGGTCTGGAGGTAAGTGGGTAGGGGAGCTGACTGAGCAAGGTGAAGCTGGGGTGAATGTTTGATTTCATCTATTCTTCCTATGAAGGAATAGAAAATTTTGAGAAGAAAAAGGAGAGCAGGAAGTAAGGATCCACAGAAATCTTCTGAAAAGACGCAATAGAACTACACAGGGATTAGTTTATACATGGTCACTTACAGAACTCATGAGAAATAACAAGTGCCTGAGTTTGCAGAGCAGGTAGGGCAGAATGTCTGTGTGGTTATAGATTATTTAGGATGGTGGAATTTTTATGATGATTAGGAAACCAGAGATATACTGCAGTAGCTATACTATAAGGCTCCCAAGAAGTCTCTCCCAAGAAGTCTCTCCCAAGAAGGCCAGACCATTTTATCACAAAGGAACACCATCGTAAGTTCAAGCGAGCCCCAGAGCCTGATGTCAGAACTCCTAATCTTCTGATGGCTGGCCCCATGCTGATCTATATTCTCCACTTTGGCAGGCTTGACTTCTCTGTGCATGATCCACACCAGCTAGAACTGCCATGACTTACCACTTACCGCTTAACACCCTGATTAAACACCTTTCAAGTCTTGTCTCACAAATCCTCAGGACCAATTTCCCTGTGACTAGCCAGAGACCATTCGCCATCCCTGACCACTGTAAAAGAGCTCTGGCAATACTCTTGGGTCCTCCACTTCGCTGCTTTTTTCATCTTCTCCACTGAATAGATGTCCCTCATAAGCCTTCTGACTGACTCCTATGTGATATTAACTCATCCTTCCCCTTCAGTTGATGATGCTGCTTCTCTAGCCCTAAACAGTGATACCTTTGCTACTGTTATGTTAGAGTAGTCAAAATTACCTGATGTGATCCCTACTATTTAGGCTGTAAGAGCTGGGAGGTGTGAGACAGGTAAAGACGGTCACCAGAATCAAGATCCAAGGAGACCTGGAGATAGAGATGAGGATATGAGCAAGATAGTGTAGACTTTGTCTAGTTAGATATAGAAGGAGCATGGAGACCAGAAAGGCAAAGTGAAGCACCAGAGAGGAAGAGCATTCGGTGATGGACATTGCAAACATCAATTCAAAGGGTTAAGATAGAAAGAGCCCATCAGCAAAGGAGGACAAGAACAAGAAGAGATAGTCAGGGCAATTTGAGTTTAAGTATGAGCTAAGCTGCTCAAGAACAACAGGAACATGTGCTGTGTCCTGAGGACTGAGTCTAGAAAGAAAGGGAAAGGAGGACTTAGTAATTCAGGAGGTAGTCAGGGGTTGAATACCTTAGAAATGAAGCCAGGTCCAGGTTAGATGGCAGAGAGGAAGATACAGCAATAGGAACTATTTGAGGTAGGAGAATAGGAGTGTCTTCTTGTGCTCTCTCTGCCTCCTGGGAAAGTGTTCATCCGTGTGAAAACATAAGTGGGGCTGATGGAATGGTGGCATATAAGTAAAGTCATTTTCTGCTAGTCTTGCTCTAGAAAATGTCTTCAGGTTTGGTAGGTGGGAAAGGAGGTGGTTATAGAGCTCATTAATGGGAGACCTGAGAGCAGATAATGCATGGAGTGTCAATGCTATGAAGAGTCTGTGGCAAGATGGGGGGGCATACAGCTAGATCTTAAGTACAATGAGGAGTGGTTGATATTCCACATGAAACTTATACTGACTATGTACAGCAAAAAAGGGAGGACTTTCTGTAGGCCAGAAGGAGCAATGAGACCATTTCAGAAGATATACCAAGAACCTTTAAGGTGGTTTCCTTTAATCCAGTTAGACAGCCTCATCTGGGGGTTTGACAGTCTGATCTGAGAAAAATGCTGAAAGGATAAGTGAATTACCAGAGGATACAGTCTCTGTATCAGTGGAATCAGAAGAGCCCTAAGAGAGAGTGCAGAGAAAGGTCATCTACATACTGGGGGGAGGCTTCTGAGAGTGAGGATAAAGTTCAGCAGGTCCCAGGCAAAAGACCTGAAGAAGTTAGGGGTATGATGAACAGCCGTGGAAAGGACTGTTCAGACCTCACACTGTTCAGATATCTGCTATGAGGGGGTATTTAAGTACCCAAGTAAACACAAAAATGTCTTGTCAAGTTGGGACAAGAGTAGTAATAAGGAAAGTGTCTTAGAGATCCAGAAAAGGAAGAACAGATGTGAAAGGGAAAATGCTGAACAGAGGGTGTAAGGCTTGAGGACAACCAAGTGAATAAGAATTACAGCTTGGTTAATCAGGCATAGGTCTTGGAATAGGCAATGAGAGTTGTTTGGATTTTTTGACTACCAGAATTACGAATGTTATGGAGATAGTAGGCAATAAAATAAGAACTTTAACAAATGTGGTAATTATGTTGTTAAGTATGTTAAGTCCCTCAGGAGTGAGTGGATACTGAATTTCACACACAAATGGAGAGGGTCGTACAGTCCAATCATATCAGAGTATGGTGGGTGTTGATAAGAGGATGTATCTCAGACCCTGGGATGAACAGAAAATAAGAGTGCAGGGGTCTCCTTTAGGAGGATGCTAGTCTGGAAAACAGTAGAAGGAAGAGAATTGTTATGTTGGGGACTTTTAATGGAAAACTAAGAAAGACGTGGAAATTTTTGGATAATGTAACTTCCAGATGGATCAGATAGCTGGAATTGAACATCCAGAAATGGGGTTTTAAGAGCCAGAGGATCAGGGAGTTTTCTTTGAGATTGTGTCTCCTAGGAATGTCAGAAAGTCTCACCTACATGACTGTATAAACATGAGATAAACAAGGATAACACCAATAGACATACCAACATGTACCAGGAAAAGCCAAGAGACCTCAACCAGACAACTAAGGAATATTGAGAGTGGAAGAAATTGTCTTCCTCAAACAAGAGCACATGATTTGGTTATCCAGTATCAAATGGTCAGCCCTGAAAACATGCATACAGATAACATTATACAGACTAGGCAAGTTGCTTTCACGAATTGAGGGATTGATAGATTGATGAATGGATGGATGGGTAGGTAGGTAGATGAGAGATAGATAGACAGATTTCTATCTATCTATCTATCTATCTATCTATCTATATCAATCTTGCATCCAAAGTGCTAGGGGAAAAATATCCACTTTCAACATTCTAAATGCTGAGAAACACAGTATGGAAAGTGAGATATCTCAAAAAGGAAACATCTAGAATAATTTAATTCACCTTAATATGTGTTTGCAAATGTACAAATCATTTGCTATGCATCTTACCTTTCTATTATGATACTTCTTGGAGACAAAGACTGATTTTTCATGTACACAGCTCAGCATGTGTATGTGTTCAATAAATGGAAAATAAGCAATTTAAGAAGAGAAAACTAGTGCCTGTAGTTTCCTCTAAAAGGTTAATGAGATGGTAGGAAATTCAGATGAGAATTTTTATGTAGATTCAGACAAAGCTCAAGATCAACTAATCTAATCAAATATTAAAGCTTTCCAAATTAACAAAACTGGCTTCATGGAAGATCAGTTAGCATCATATGAAAATATAAAAGACCCTTGAGAAGATCTAAATGAAAAAAAGAACTTTCTTCATGTCACAGTTCCAAAGTCACTGACACAGACCAACATACACACTTTTGTGATGTTTTTCTCTTCAATCATAAACTACATAACCAGAAATGCCTTCTGGACTTCTGTGAAATGATATCAGATACATATGGGTTTCTCAGAATCCTTAACACAGCGTACAAAGCTTGCCAGATTTCCTGAGGTTTTGATTTCACATCTCACTTGAGCAATATAACCTTTGGCCCTATGATATGACCATGTTTGATTTGTTACCTGTAGACCCAACAAAAATACATTGAAGATAAATTGAGTTTACATAGAAATTATATTTATGTGAATCTTTCACCTTTTGTCATAGTTGCAGAACTTAAGATTAATACTTAAAAGCAAAAATATGTATACCAGATTCTATATTTTAAATAACTCATCCAACCTGGAAACTATTTGCCCATTGATACTACTTGTTAACATTTTAAAATGTTTACTACTTATTGATCATTTTGTTTTATCCAACAAAAAAAACTAAATACAAAATTATTATTACCTCCAGTTCACAGAGGAAGAAACTGAGATAAAGCTATGTTGAAGTTCTCAAGGTGGAACAGCAAATTAGAGTATTTACCGTGCTCAAGACGTCATGGCCTTAATGGTTTCTTGTGGTGGTTCTTCTGTGGTACTCTAAACACACAGCCCAGATTAAAATTTCAAATGTGAAAGATATGTATGTGGTAACCTCTAAAGAACGTGGGCTTTCACTGAGAAATGATTGATTTCAAACCCATCTTGACCTATACTTCAAGTTCAATTATTTCGCAAATAATAGGTTTGAGTTCTAGGCTGACTTCCTAGAGTCCTTCTGCAGACAAAACAAGCTAAGTCCGGCAAAACTCTTTGAAAGTGATGTATAACTGCTTGGGTGTTAACACTGTTCAATTTTACCATCAGTAAAATTAACATATATCAAAATGATGACATGCACAGAAGCAACAAACACACAGCTATGAGAGGAAGTTTGCTACATTTTATGGAAGTTCGAATTCCGTCTTTCAAAAACTCTGTACATTTAATTGTGTTGACAGAAGAGGGTTGTGAAAAAAACTCATTCTGACACTTAGCTACAAAAGAGTAAATTTAGCATCGAGTCGTGAATTTTTGAGCACTTGCTTTCCTCTCCATTAGATTTCAATTCTTATTTGTATTTGGATTTGTCTCATTGATTCTGAAATTTTGTTTGTCTTTATATACTCCTATCTAATAGTTTCGCCCAGTTCCAGGGCTTCCCTGGAGAGTCTGTCTTATACCTTCTAAGTGGAAATAAAGCATGGCCTACATGCACCAGTGGTCATCTGAAATACAGGCTAGTTAGTGGATTTAGGCTGCTGTGAATCACTTTAAGTGGAAAAAAATGTGCTGAAACAAAAACTTTTTGAGACAGCTAATTTCTCTTTTTTATTCAATAGTATGAGAAAAGAAGGTGTATTTTTAGATTCTCATGCCAGAGCAATCTAATTAAAAGCAAATGGTCATTTAAATAGCAGAATGAAATTTCCAAAGTTCCCACAATTTATAAAGTGAGGATGATTATGTTAGGGAGGAAATAGCCAAGTGACAATGCAGTTTTGTATGTTCTGTTTTCTAAAATTGCTTCAGAGAAGGTTGGGGGAAATGAAATTAAAATATTAGAATAAGAAAAGTTGTCAGTACATGATGACAACTCAGAACTTTTAACTCAACAGAACATTGTTTGTTAACAAAATGCTCAGCTTGAGACTTCCTAATGATTCACAGAGAGGAAGTGAGGAGGAGCTTCATTCCTACAAGACATTTTCAGCTTAGACTTGGTCTGAACCACAAAATTTTTCCTTCTATATATGTAAACGCAAACTGTTCATTTGTTTCTCAGCTGCCCAGATGCCAATAATCACACAAAAACTATATTAATTACAACATTGTTTGGCTCAGGCGTATTTCTAGCTAGCTCTGACATCTTAAATTCCCCATTTCTACTATTCTGTGTATCACCATGAGGTTGTGGCTAACAGGTGTGGTTCTGCTCTTTCTCCTTTGGCAACTACAGGGCATCTCGTTGATTCTGCCTACTCTCTCTCTCTCTCTCTCNTATATATGTTCAGATTTCCTGCCTGGCTTTACTCTGTTAAGCCATTGGCCAAAATAGCCTTATTCATCAACCAATAAAAGCAGCACACATACAGAAGGATAATCACACCACCTACATGCATTTTAAATAAGGATTTATTTATGTCAGGATAGTGAATATAAACAATGATCCCTTTATCAGCAACTTATATTTGTGAAGACTTCCTTGTGAAGGATGTGTTGGAGCAATGATAGCTAAAGCATGTAGAAAGTGAAACATAAATCACGCAACTGTCCTGTGGAAACTGACATGTGGTTCATCTAGCTTCTGGAGTTCCTGGAAATATTTAGCGGAACAGATTTCAAATGTCACCCCTCTTTCCTGAGGTGATGTGATGTCTGTCCTTGACCCAAACATGTGCTGTCTTCACAATTTCTTATTTAATAAGAAAAAAAGAAAACAAAAACAATTATTCCGCAGATGTATTCTCTAGTATCACTTTCTCCAGGAGATAAATTCCCACCTTTGAAGTAGGAACCAGTAAATTGTCAACTCCTGATCACACCTCCTATGTGTACCTCATAAGGAAAATTTCCTTTGTAAGACCATCAAAATAAATATAAATAAGAGAAAGGTCTATCAGGAATACATAATTTATTACTGGAAATGTTGCATAACTTACTTTTCTAATGTCAGGTATTGAAAGTGGATTTTCTGTTTAATCCTAAAATGTATAAAAGTACAAAAAATAGATAATTCCCAATTCCCAAAGACTATAATAGGCACATTACTCTTTCATGATTAGTAGCATCTCTATAGGTGTTAGAGAGTAGAATACAGTGAAACTTGAATGCTTCTTGAGGGAAATCCAAAGGGAAGGGACCTGGATTCTACTGCATGGTGGTCCACCCCTGGAGAACTTGATGTGGATAAATTCTTAGGTCTCTTATCGCTTATCTACAAACTGGGGAAAGCAGGATATATTTCAAATAAATTAGTGTCAAGATTGCTTCCAGTTCAATAGTTCCATAGCTTTGCGAAGTGGTTAAATTCCACTATAATGAGGACAATCTGTTAGACCTAACAGAAAATGAACTCTGAAGTATGACAGATCCTTAATTCCGTCCATCCAACTAATGAACTCCGTGAAGTCACTGAACAATGAGAAACTGGAGAGGGAGTTTACAAAAACTGTACTTGAGATTCATTTCCTAATGGTACAGAAACACAAATCTAAGCTTCATGGTAATTCTCACTATAAAGATGATCTGTATTCCTGAATGCATAAGCTAGCTGATTATTGCCAGTTCCATAAAAGCATGTCTAAAATGTCGTAAAAGCAACAATTCAACTGAGGATTCTGAGGTTGGGTGGCGTAGGATTCCCAACTTTAAAAGACAATGAATTCTTAAGGCTCACGGAACTCCTGAGTTCACAGATATTTTCCAACTCCCTTCCAGGCAGGTGTGAGTAAATGACACACGCTTTGGCACAGAAGTGACTTAAGTGATGTAAAAATGTGACTTTAGTTTATCCATTACTATAGATAATGAGAGTTCAATGCCTAACACACACACAAAGGTGGAAAGAGAGAACCAACTCCACAAAGTTGTGCCCTGACCACCTATGCACTGTGGAAAGCACCCCCTTCCCACACAATTTAAAAAGAAAGAACAGTAATGTCCAGACTTGCCATTTAACAAAAGGGAACATGGAGACTTAAAAAAAATGATAGTTCATACAGCTGAAGTTTCAAAAATATAAAACCATAGCTTCTGCTTTGTTAAGCTCTAGGTCTATTCAGACTAACAAATTCTTCGCTTTCTGCCTCTAGGACACCGTTTTACCTCCCTCCCACCTTCATAACTTCTGTTTCACCCACATCCTTAGCATCACTTTCATACACACAAATGTTCTCTCTGGTTTCTCTATATTTTTTTACATATAACAAAACCCCACAAAGGTCATTCTAGGAGGCCTTTCTAAAAGTAATTCAATAGTATATACTACCACGTTGACTCTTCACTTATCGTAGAGTAGGTTCAAACTCTCAGCATCCTAAAAGCATCCTTCTCTTGGTCCACTTTTTGTTTTGTTTGTTTGCTCATTTTCCAAATTACACCATTTCGGGCTGCACTGCAGCCATGAGAACTACCTTCAGAATCTTGCATACAGCACACCTTCATATGTGTTTTTGCTTGGACGACCTTACTATTTTTTCTGAATTTATATCCGCTTTTTAACCCTGGGATCCTACCTCCTCCTTCAAGATTTGGAGCATCACATTATCTATTCTACAAAGCTGCTACTAAACCTGAAAGAGACTAAATCACCCTCTTCCCTAAGAGACAATCAGTTACTTCTGTAACATCTGACTTTGTAGAGAGAAGGTGCTGGGAATCAAACTCAAGGCCCCCTCCACTGAGATACATTGCCAGCTCTATGCTTACCTTTATAAATCTTGATTTTTCTCTCTGCTTAAATATAAGGAACAAATATGATTTTCACCACTGAGTCCTTATTTGTTACAAAGTTTGAAATCTATAATAGGAAGTAATTATGCTTAATAAATGCATAAACATATGATTAATTATAAAAGTTTCCAAAACAGAGGGCATAAGAGTAGATTGAATAATTTTTCAGCCCAGTATTAGATGAACTTAATGGAAATTGTAAAAACAATTGTAGATGTCTCCTTGTTGCTATGTGGTGTGTGTGTGTGTTTGCTTTAATGGAAAACCACATCATATTTCAATAAGCCCTGAAGAGAGGTCAAAAACCCTTTGTATCTCTTGTTTTATCTATCTTTAACTATCTACTTATATTAATCAAGCACATTAGTTAATATTTCTGTAAGAACATAATGCGAGAATCCAGATGTGTTCATGCAAAGATCTTCACCCTTTCACAGGCACCTTACTAAGACAGTGTCTGTAACTCCCAAGCTAACAGAAGATCCCAGCACCAGGGAACTTTATCTAGAAAGTGAGTTAACATCAAAGCAGACACTGGAACAATTGGTGAGACACACTCTGCCCTCCACTTCATTCCTGCTTCTTGCCTGGAATCAGCAAGCTTGGCTGCTGGCCATTCCTGAGAAACCTCCCTGATCCTCCTAAAGCTCTAAGAATGGTCTCTCACTCCTGCACACAGACACTTAACTCTCTCTCTGGAGACTCAGCCATGCTGCCTATCTCTGGTACCAGAGCCTGAACTCTCCTTGGAGCCCTCCCCACTATGCTGTTGGCTCTCTGTCTGTCCATTGTGTTTATGACTCTTCTAACACACTTCTTATACCAGTAATCCATCTTAAGATCCTCCTGACCTTATCCATTCTTTGGTAGAGGGGCATTTAGGTTGTTTCCAGGTTCTGGCTATGACAAACAATGCTGCTATGAACATAGTTGAGCACATGTCCTTGTGGTATGATTGAGCATCATTTGGGTATGTACCCAAAAGTGGTATTACTGGGCCTTGGGGTAGGTTGTTTCCTAATTTTCTGAGGAATCACCACACTGACATCCAAAGGGTCTGTACCAGCTTGCATTCCCACCAGCAATGCAGACGTGTTCCCTTTACCCTACAATCTCTCCAGCGTAAGTTGTCATCAGTGTTTTTGATCTTAGCCAATCTTCAGGTGTACGATGGAATCTCAGAGTTGTTTTTATTTGCATTTCTCTAATGACTAAGGATGTTGAACCTTTCCTGTACATTTACACAATGGAGTACTATATAACAGGAAAAAAATAATGACATCTTGAATTTTGCAGGAAAATGAATGAAGCTAGAAAACATTATTTTGAGTGAGGTAGCCCAGACACAGAAAGACAATTGCTCACTCATAGGTTGTTTTTAAACATAAAGCAAAGAAAGGCAACCTACAAACCATAATCCCAGAGAACTTAGACAACAATGAGGACACTAAGAGAGACATACATAGATCTAATCTACATGGGAAGTAGAAAATGACAAGATCTCATGAGTAAATTGGGAGCATGGGGACCTTGGGGGAAGGCTGGAAGGTAGGGGAGAGGCAGAGAGGGGTGCAGAGAAAATTGTAGAGCTCAATAAAAAAGAGCTGTAAACAGTCACGCTGAGTTAAAACATAAAAAAGGCGAAAAAAGGTCCTCCTGACCACCACCCCCATCCTAAAACCTAAAAATTCTTAAGGTTATAATTTATTACATATGAAAATTGCTCAGATAAGATAGTAGAATAATTACTGTCATGAGGAAAACAAATAAATTGTGAAAACAGCTTAAAGTATTTTTGTGTCATAGGAGAAACTCAACCAACCAAAGGTTATTCAACAGAAGAACCAGGTGGCATTGAGCTCTAACAATGGAAGATCTTGCTTCTTGTGAAATTGGTCCACACAAAACTTCATTTTTCTGCAGTACAGAAATCAGAAATCTCATATTTTCTTTTTAGCTCTAAAATCTGATACATAATGTGCTATGTACAAGTCTAAATGGATATTGGTACCAGAGTTATTTAATTTTAGAAGATAATCATTCCATGAAAAATGGGCAAGTTTGTATGATTTTTGTATGTCTTTTGGCAAATTAATAACTTCATATCCAATGGTGTGAGAGGTCCTTTTGTATATGTGCTGCTTTTATTGGTTAATGAATAAAGACTCTGTATCAGCCTGTGGCCAGGCAGAAGAGAAGTAGATGGGACAAACAAAACTGAATGCTGTGAGAAAGAAGGCGGAGTTAAGAGACACCATGGAGAGGGGAGAAAGATGCAAGCTGCTAGCCAGAAACTTGTCAGTGAGCCACAACCACGTGGAGATACACATATTAATAGAAATGGGTTAAAATTAAGATGTAAGAGTAAGCTAGAAATATGCATACGCTAATAGGCTGAGCAGTGTTGTAATTAATAGTTTCTGTGTGGTTATTTCAGGGCTGAACAGCAGAAACAAACAAGTGGTCTCCTACAACAATCCTGTGTACAGAGGTTGTTTTCTAGGTACGGAGGAAATATTCTTAGACATCAGTAAGATACATATTAGCAGAAGATACCAGCATTGTTAAAATAGATCAAACTTTGCTTTCCAGTTATAATCTAACAGAGGTTTTCCTCACACATGGACCGTTTGCTTTGTTCACAGAGATTGACATGTAAAGTAAACTTGGGTTATCATTCCTCTACACTACAGCAATTTCAATAAGCAACATCCCCGTTCTGAGTGTCACCCTAGATCCAAGGCTATAAATCTTTAGTTGGAAGAAGGGATAAGATAGACAAAGTATTTTTTCATACAGGAAAAAAATACTAGCATCCCTTCAAGTAGAAAAATATTATCTTGTAGTATCTATTCACCAAGTAAGGATTTTATACAGCCATACCACTTAACTTTTATTTAATGTTATTGGTAGCTTTATGACAAATGTCCTCTTTATAAACAACTTTGGGGTTTGTTTCTTACTTGAGCTTCAAATTAGAATAGAGAGGCAAAGAAAGAGGTAGACAGGTGCTAGAGAGTTTGCTCAATGGTTAAAGTACTTACTGCTCTCCTGCAGAGGCCCTGGGATAAGTTCTCAGCACCATGATCTTCTGTACTGCTAGTGTCTGAGGATAAGTAGCCCCTCTTGTCTCCACAAGTATGAAGAATTCATTGTCCTCCCACTCTATCCCTCTCCACTTTCGAACATCCCGTTCCCGCATCCCTCACCCCCGTTTACTCAGGAGATCTCATCTAATTCCCTTTCCCTGCGTGATTCATATGTCCCTCTTAGGGTTTTCCTTGTTACCTAGCCTCTCTGGATTGTAGTCCGGTTATCCTTTTCTTTACATATAGTGTCTACTTATGAGTGAATACAGAGAGAGCCACCATGGGGTTAGGGTTAGGGAGAAAACTAGTGTTTACCTAAAGGAACAGAAGACTTGCATCTGCAAGGAAATCTGCATGCGGTTATTCATAGATTCTTTATACATTATTGCCAATGCTAAGTAACAAAAAATGCCTTTTTACACATGAATGGATCAACTGTTACATCTGGACAATGTAACTTTCTCTAATTACTAAAAGAAAAGAACAGTCAAACTATGAAAGGAAATGGAAGATACAAGTGCTTGTTACTAGATCAAGGGTCTGACCTGAAAGGCTGTACACATGGATGGCTTCATACACATATGTATGACTCCATCATATGAAACTATAAAAGTCAAACTGCAAGGATAGAAGAATGGTCAGAGAATATCAAAGAATGAAAGAATAAGGACACCCAGGTAACGCATGTGGGATTTGGGGGCAGTAGCCATAACCTCCATGACATCATAGTGAGCTTATCATAATAATTGCCTAGATCTACATAATAGTGAGTGATTAATGTGTTCTTGCGAGGCCAACAGTTGCATGCATACACCACTTGGAGAGAGCAAAAGATAAAACTTTGCAGTTTCTTTAGTTTGTTGTGAACCAAAACGTCTCCAAAATCTAAAATCTTTAAAAAGGTAAAATAAAGAGATAAAGGAGCTGCGAGGGGAATCGCCACAGACTGTACTAAGAAGAAAACAAAATGTGTGAGGAGGGGTGGGAAGGGACCAGTTCCACCCAGGAAGGGCCAATCATGACAAAGAGCTTCAGGAGAGCATTCAAAGGGAGGAAGGGTTGAATGTGGCATTGGTTAGGTTCCTGCACGTGGCCATGTTGCCTTAGCAATGTTACCTCACTCAGTTTCCTAATCTGGACCAAGGAAATCATAAGGTCTGCTATGGGTCTAAACGCCTATAGATTCCATAGAACACACACTATTTAGAATCCTATAATGAAAGAGCTCTATTATAAGAATAAAGGTACCTCCAAAACATAATTTTGGAATAAAAATTAAAGGTATCACCTAAACATAATTTAGTTTTCATTATTAATCTTGGCTTTGATTACAAGCACTAAATCCCAAGGAGTGTTCAAAGCATAGTTTTGTGAAGGTAAATAAAGAACAAGACTTATTTGCAAATAGGTAGCGACCAGGTGGCACTGGATGCTTATTTTCTTAGTAGTCCCTGGTGTTGGTTTATTCTTTGGTAATTTGCCTTTTTCTCCTGAAGTGAATTGAACATATACAGTAACAAGCCTTCCTGAGGATGGTAAAGCACCCACTATCCAGCAAAGTCAGTCAACAAATCAAAGCTAACTCAACCTCTTGCAGGAGGCAGGAAAGCTTCTAGTGTGGACAAAGGAAATTTGACCGACTTCAACTTTAACAGAATGACTTCTAGCAATGTGACTCTGAGTGAGCTTCCCACAACATGCCTCAGTTTTCCTACCTGCAAAACAGCCATCTAACACTTCACAGTTTTATTGGTAGAATTAAATATAAGTTGGGAAAGGTCTTAGCACTGTATCTGGTATGTAGGTAGAGCTAAGAAAGTATTGACTATCATCGTCACCACCACCACCATCATCATCATCGTCAGTACCATCATTGTCATTGTCATGATTGTCTTCATCTTCAACATTCTCCTTGTGAAAGCATTATTGATGGCAAATGACTTAACAAGTGTCATGGTTTTAAATTGCCTTCTTATCTAAGATTCTGTAGGCTACATCAGTGGTTGCACTATAGGCAATCACAGATAGTCTGGGTCCAGATAACTTGGATTTATGTTCCTGGACTGTCACTCATTTTCGGGGCAATATTTGGCAATAATTGAACTCTTTACATCTCCATTTCCTCATAAGTGTATGGAATAAAAAATCAGACTACCAACATCACAGGATTATTATGGGATACCATTCAATAACACACACAAAGCTTCCACCATCTAGTCGGGATGAAGAAAACATCCTGTAAACTTGTGTTGCTAGATACTTTTCTTAATACCTCTGGAGAAACAGAAGTGGTGACAGCCTCAGGGAGCATGAGAAACATGGAGCTGATGGGGACTTCCATTCTTGGCAATATAGCATGCCCTTATATCTGCTATAAATCTGGAAATTCGTTCCTAAGGTCAGGTGAACTTGAACTGTAAAGTTTGCTACCGTGCATGAACTTGCTGCAGTCACCATATACTCCAAGGCCTTGGGGGACATAGGATGAATTTTTCTAACATTTTTTGTGTGGATTGAATGAGATCCTGAATGTCCAGGAGTTAACATTGTTAACCCCTGCAGATGGTTTTTGTAAGCACTCATCCTACAGTTTACTGGATTCCCAGTGAGTTCCAGAACTGTTTCCCTGCACTTATATCCATAAGCTGCAAAGAAAAGGCATCATGTTGTGCTGCCACAAAGCTGACTCTCCAACCATCCTGCCATGAGACCAGTGCCAGGTAGACTTCTCACCCAAGACTCTTGTGACCATGACACTGGTGAAGTCTGATGACGAGCCTTGATTTTGCAGTTCAGATTTGCACCTCCATTTTAACTTCCATTCTCACTCCCTCTTCCTGTCTTGTAGGACTTCTACCATCCACTGCTTTACTATTGATTAAAGTTCTATTGTGGGGTAGACACAACAAAGACCAATTCCCCACTCTCCTGGAGAAGACAAACACTGAATACATCATGGCATGGATGCAGAGAGGCAGGCAACAGATTCAAGGCATCACCCTGGATTTGAGTCACCTGACCCTCTCATTTAGTAACTTTGCTCTTGGTGAATTTTTAATTGCTTGATTTCAGTTTCTTCTTTTGAGAAATGTCAATACAAATGTCCACTTTTAGCTAGAGGGACAATTCTCCTCCATCACCATTCACCTTGCACCCAACTCTGGAAATCTATTAGACCATTAAAGGAAGAGAAATAATTTTACTGATTATCCTCTGCTTGCAGAAACTCCTAGGAAAGATGGCATTCTGAGAAATGTGAGTTTTAAGAAAAACAAAGTTATGTTTTCAAATAATATAAATAAATAACAGGTCACCATCATATCATTGTTTTTGAAAATTCAAGGCCTGAAGCCCTGCTCCAAATCAACATGCCTAGCAGTGTTCACTGTGAGCAAGTAGTGTGGTAAACCATGCAACATTATAAACAAATTTGCCTCCTAGAATAACGCTTTAGTGTTGATTGACTAGATCACCGTAAACTGACAGAATTCTCTTAAGGATGTGTGTGTATGTGTATGCATGCACGAGCACACATATGTGTCTCTCTGTGTGTGCAAAGACACAGAAAGAGAATCAACAACTGCCTATCTGAAGGCCATGTAGAATGAGGAGATAGACTTTCACTGGGAACTGATAGAAAAGACCAGACTCGAAGAGGCACGTCAAAGTGACCATTTAATTTATCATCTAAATTATGGTTTATTTGAGAATAAAAATGACCTGCACTGAAGAGCAGTGCTGGAAACCCAGCTGTTAAATTGAGCTGTTTGGGTGCGGGCTGGAACAGATAATCGCCGTAAGCAAAGCTCACCCCATCTACTGCACTGAAGCCTTGCCTTGCTAACTGTGGTCTTATTCCAAGCTGAACACGCAGGGTTTGGAATGTGCTTCTGGGGATTAATCTCCTATGAACTCCAATGGTAGGTGTAACAAGATAAAACCTTGAAAGGACTAAATTAGTCTGTAGGGGGAAGATTTCCCCAGTGGGATAGAGAATTTTTATTAAGATACGCCAACGCCATTCTTCTCTGAAAAGCCCAAGAGGATACATAAGCAGAGCTTAAAGCTCGCTGAAGTACAGTGCAGGGCTGCTTCCCATCACTCGAACATAGTGCCTTTGTAACTCTGAAGATTACTCCTTGCTACGACAGTATCTCTACTAATGAAGAGAACGTAATACAGTGCCTTCATAATTTAAGGCAAAAGCCTCTAACTAAAAACACAAATAATAATCAACTTGGCAATCTATTCAAGGACATCAAATAAGGAAAGATTCAATAAGAAAGCTCACATTAATGGCCATCCAATACCATGATATATTCAATATCAACCCACAGGAATTATGCAAGAAATGATAGAAATCAGATTAAATTTGACATAATTAGAATCCAGGCCCGAATACAGCCAGGCCACGATATCTGCATAGCCCACACCTCCTCTAGTCTCAGACCCTGGCAAGCACTGTACAAAGAGCAGGCCAATGAGTCTGCAATGTCCTAAGAGATTCCCTAGGTGCACATATTTCTCAAGTGAGAAATCAAAGTCCACAAGGCCTCAACCTTATACAGAGAACTACAGACTACTGAGAGCAGAAGTGGTCCTTCCCAGAAGAGAACACTAGCTTTCAAGTGCAAAAGGGCCTTCCCTGAAAGCACACACACAAGTAATAATACAGGGACTCAATCGTCTATATATATATAGGAATATATGTATATAGTATACATATATGCATGCAATAATAATCAATGAAAAAAGATTGAAGGAGAGCAGGGAGGAGTATATAGAAGGGTTTGAAGGGAGGAAAGAGAAAGGAGAAATGTAGTTAAATAATAGTCTCAGGAATAAACAATTACAACAAAAAACATTAATTAAATTTAAAAAAGTAAATAAGACTGTCACTGGAAACACACCCCTCCAGCCCCTTCCCTGCCGTCTGGTCTGCCTAGAAGTCAAAGACAGCCTGGTGCAGAGTCCTGTTGCGCAGCTCCTTCCTTCCTGGGGCACTTGCAACAAGGGGGTCTCTGCTGGGCATATTCTTACCACCCTCACCACACTCCCGTGCTATCTATGGCATGAGGACTTGAATTCCTTTGAATCTCAGTCATGGTTCTGTCTGCCCATGACATCAACTCTTCCAATAAACTTCTTACCACAAGAATCAATTTCAATGTCCCCTTTGAACCACTTTCCTGAGATATTTCACACATGTTTATAAATTGAGAAATACCACACATAAAACAACATGTTCATGAGACATCCTTTCGCATGGCCACAATGTGGCACAGGAAGTATGCCAGCGTTGAGTCTCTGAGCAGTAAGCTCCACTGTAAAGAACGCTGGAAATGAGAGGCCCAGTTATTTATGAGAACAGAGAGCGTGCTCAGCTGTCTACCAAGGAAAGCTGTTCTTTGGGATGTGGACCACACAATGCAGCAAGGCCAGCTTGGTGTCTGTGGATGTATACGATAACTCTAAATACTCCCTTGTCTGTGATACTGGATGGCAACATGGAGGAAAGGATTAAGGACCACCTGAAGTACTGAAGAAAGCATGAGAGTTGTACGTCCAAGTCCCACTGCTGGACTTCCCTTGTTAGGAAGTTTCAATAAAACTTAGATCTCTGGATATTTTCTTTACTCTTTTGGCGACCTGCCCCACTTTTCTGATTCAGCAAGGCTATGCACAGCATGGCCTGCCAGGAGCCTAGGAGAACAAATACCAACAGTTATAGCTGTGCTGAGACGGGCCATGCAGAAGAGCCTTGAAATGCAGGCACATCAGGTCTTACCCAGACCAGTCTAGAAGAACGAGTCTACCCATTCAGAAGCCAGACCAAGAATGCTCTCATCTAGTTTTAGAATCGTTTTGATTCCCCTTTTGATGTGTACATCTTCTCCCAGGCACTTGCTTGCTAGTATAAAAGTCAGCATACCTTTCTCAAGAAATCTGCAGTCATACTTTGGAAACCTAAGAAAGACGGGAGCCAGGTGTTTTACTACAAAGCTACAATCCTAGCAATGAGAAGACCATTGCAGGTAGATGGTAAGTTTGAGGTCAGCCTGAGCTCCAGCTTTAGACAAACCTTGTCAGAGACAGAATAAGGGACCTAAGAACATAGGGAGAGACCCCACTTCAATATCAGTGAGACAGTGGAAGTCTAACTTTGATAACTACTAATTAGCAAACACATGCTATGGTAGCATAATTCTATCATTCTTTCCTTTAATATGCTGTAGTTATTTTGCCAATAATTCAACTAATATTTGGGCTGTTCCTGTCTTCTGTTTCACCAGAGTTCGGTCAGTCTCTCTTCTGCTAGGAACAGCCATGGTTTTTGCTGCAACAACTCACAATACAGTCTTCGTGCCATTTTTCATGAGTATCTGGTGCAATGTATCTTTCCAAGGGCCCAGCTATTGATCAATTGCTTGAACAGCTCAAAACATCATCAGGTGTAAATCAAATTTGCTTGAATAGAGCAACTGTGATTTCAGAGTCTCCCTAGAGCCTCTGTCAGCCTCACCCTCCAGGAACAATTCCTCCCCAGCATGCAGAGGAAATAAAGCTTTTCTAATGAGGAAGAAGCCTCTTGGATAAGCAGAGATCAAAGGCTGGCTGGTAAGGCTGCAGTGTGAGCACATTTCAGGGGCAGAGTAGCCAGTCAGTCTATAGGTGCAAGTTGGTCATTATTGGATCCCTCCCCATTTGGACTGGGAAGCCAGAGCCTGAGACTAGAAGAACACGGATGGGGACTGTGGAAAAGAAAAGGGACAGAGAAAAAAAAAAAGAAAGGATAAAGACAAATCTGACAGGATTTCCAGTTTTGTCTTCAGACTGCCTCATCTACCTCCAACTGGGCTAGGATAAAAAGAAGCTGTAGGCGGAGGTACTCTGTCTGCAGCTACAGATGCAAAGGGCCACACTTGGTTTCATTAATGACGGTGTTCCCGGTTTATTGTTAAACACGCCTTCACTCTGGGGAATTAACAGACTCCAGAAGATCACTGTATTCCAAACTGTTTTTTTCACCTTTCCTAACTTAACGTGCTCCAAACTAGTGTGTCTGCCCATGTGCAAGTGGTGTTCCAGGGCTCAGGCAAAGTAAAAGACTTAATATTTTCCTCATTACAGACATTACTGTTATTATCTGTGCTGTTATTTTATTTTGAAACAGGACCTCTCTGCCTTGACATAGTGATCCTTCAGCCTCTTGAGTGCTGGATTACAGGTAAACATTAACTTGCCTGCCTAATAAATATATCGAATAAATAAAGATAATATACAAAAATTTTTAAATAAACAAAAGACAGTACACAATAATAAACTATCATATTATATGTGTTATATATAATTCGATATAAATGCAATACATAAATTTATTTTTATATTTAATATAAACATAATTTATGTATATTATATATATATCATATGCCACATCATGATATGTGTTATGATATATAATGTACTTTATATGTTATATTATGTAACATGATATATTATATACAATATTGTATATTATGCAATTATATATTTATATGCTTTGTACATATTTAATATGTAATTTATATAAGATATGATAATGTTATATGTGTCTAATCTATCTATATCTTAAAATTGTTATTTAGGAAATTTTAGGAAAACTTCTGTGCTACAGTTATCAACTTCTACCAAAATATCAGTGAATTTTACAACTGTCCCAAATCAGCAAGATATTTACATTAAAACAACAGTAATTATAATTAGAACTCAGTTAAAATCAGCAATTTCACTTTAGCTTTGAAACAACTGCTAGCAAATTAGGTAAAAATGGAAATACATAATATTTGTAAGTCTCAAAATATGTTTGCAAAGATTTTTCGTTAGTCTTTTGTCATGAGGATTAAAATTCTTCTGTAACCCAGGGACTGTTCAGGAAATGTAGCTAAAATCACCATTAATGCATGTGATCCAGTGATATAGTGAGTTGATATTTGTTTTCTATTTAATTGAGATATTCATCTGAGACTTAAAAGCAATTTCCCTGAGGAATATTCCACAGGGCTTTATTTCTTGATCTTAAGAAGTGTAGCTGATATTTATTTGCATCTTTTTGGCAGGGAGATTCCAAAATTTAATCAGAAAGCCTGAAGAAAATATTTATTCTTGGAGAATTTATGCAAAGATATGTTACATATTTATTTTCCACATACTTTTACATCAAAGGGTCAAAAAGTTGTTTGAAAACTTCTCACAAAAAGTGCTGCATGCGGATCTTAGCTGCTTGATAGACTGCTCCAGGCAAGGAATTTTGAAGTGCTCGGGGCCCCGAAGGAGATCAATCAGAAATATGAAATCTAAGTTGTGAAGGGGCACAGTAAGGAGTGTAAAATTGGCACCCATTGTGTATGCACTTGTTAAATAACATTTGCCTATTTTGGTTAGAAGGGCCTTGTTTGAATTGGATTTGACTTCACATGTCCATACAAAGCAGACTCGGGTTTATTTCTAGTAATAAAATTAAGGGATTTGACAACTCCTTTTGTCCTGGCGCTGTTCTTAGGCTTCTATTGAACTGTATAATAATATCTGCCTTTCTGTACTAACACAGAAATTTCCTGACTGTGGTCCCAAGGAGCTGTTAAACAAATATTCATTAGATCAAAGTAAATGAACAATAGATACATGCCAAGATAGGAAAAATTTCCACTTCCAGTCTTAGATATGAAGCTACTCAAATCAGTAACAGAAAATTTCTTCTAAAAAAAATATGTGCTCCAATAAGTGGGACGAAAAGCCAGTAAAGCAATTCAAGATTATATTTCAAATTATACCCATGGTTATTCTCCAAAATCAGCAACTCAGGTTTAATACACAGAGTTCAGTGATCTCTGTTTGTAGTTTGTTTTATTTTATTCCTTGGTAATTTTATAGAAGAATGCAATATATTTTGCTACTACTTTCCCGCTTTCTCCCCCCTCAACTTCTCTTGGAACCTCCATTATCCTCCAAACCTCTCTCTGTATGTGTGTCTCCCCCTCCCTCTCCCTCTTTCTCCCTCTTTGTCATCCCTTCTCTCTCTCTCTCTCTCTCTCTCTCTCTCTCTCATAAAATGAGTAAAGTTAATGCTTCCTGGGTGAGCAAGCAAGGGTGAAGGCCCATCCACTGAAGCATGGGCAATGCTGCCATGACCCATGCCAATAAAGAAAATTGACTCTCCTTTCCCCATCAACAATCAACAGCCAAAGTCTGCTCAGCCAGGGGCCCAGAAAGCCCATTTGCTCTCCTGCTGGCATATTGATTGGCCTGTTCTTGTATCAGTCTTACATAAGCAACCACATTAGTATGTTCTTCTGCCATCTCCAAATGGCAGCTTTGCTTCAGTCTTTCCTGATTTCTGCCTTGTGAATATGTGTGTATGTGTGTGTGTGTGTGTGTGTGTGAGAGAGAGAGAGAGGGGGGGGAGGGAGAGCGGGAGGGAGAGGGGGGAAGAGAGAGAGAGAAATCATTGTATAATTAGGGCTGAGCTTTCCAAAGTCAATTATTCTCTATACCGTAACCAGTCATGAGACTGTGTACTAACCACTCTGTTGGACAAAGAAGTTTCTCTGCTGAGGGGGTGAGACTTGCACTAACCTGTCAACATTAAGAGCATAAGATCTCGCCCATATATATTATTTTAAAAAACCAAATTTATAAGAATGGGAAAAGAAATGTGTTCTTTAAATAACTGAATAGTGTTACCTGTCCTGGGTCTCTTACTAATTATTTACTTTGAGAACAGATTGGACTTTTTATTTAATTGTCACAGACACCTTTAGATTGTGTGTTAAAAGACTGAATGGGAACTAGAATTACAGCAGATAGCATGGCCACTTATGAAACCAGCATACCCTATGTTTTGTCACCCAGGTAGGGAAACCAAGGCGGAGATGGAGCCCTCTCAGGAAAAATGAAGGAAAAGGAATGTGGGAGGACAAAAGCCCAGGATACTCCCTTCGCAGTGGGGAGGAAAGTCTTTCACATAAAAACAGTAGGGAGCTGAGAAGAGAAGAGAATGTTGGTGACAGTCGGGTGACTGTCTCCTGTAAGCTAAATTAATGCAGGAGAAAGGAAGGTTCCCCAAGGAAGGTAAGAGACGCCATCTCTCTCTGGTCCACTGAGCATCTTTCTGACACTTTTAGAACTCAACTATAAGTAAGAGGACACAAATACGTTAAAATGCAAGAATGAAAATGATATATCATGCAAACACTAGTCAAAAAATCTGTTCAAAGAATAGTAATATTTATAAAAAGAATATCAATGAAGATAAGACAGTAATAGAATTACACATTAATGCTCCTAGTATCTGGCTTCAACTTTCTATTCCCAGTGTGTTGAGAAATCCATAGGAGGTCTGTCGTTCTCTGAATAGAAATAGAGGGGCAGTAGATGGGAGGCAATAAAGAGGGAAGGTGGGGAGAGGGAAGGGGAGAAAAGGAGGAAGGGGAAACTATGGTCAAGATGTAAAATAAATAGAAACAAATAAATGGGAAATTGAAGAAGAGGCAGAAAGACTCAATCAACCAAGCACTGTTAATCAAATGAAGGACCTAAAATTGTAAGTCTTATACACTCCTAGTGGAAGTGTAGGATATCACGATAATTTTTTTCCACATTATTATATGTGTTTTATCTGTGCGGATCTCTGTGTACCACTGTGCGTGCAGTACTTGTGGGTTATGAACTACCATCTGGGTGCTAGGAATCAAATGTAGGTCCTGTAGAAGAGCAGCCAGTGTTCTTAACCGCTGAGCCAAATCTCTAGTTGACAGACATATAAATCATTCCACTCCAGGTCTTTCTCCTGTTCCCACAGGAATGAAAAGATGTCTAGACAAGGAAGTGTAAACGAACCATGATGTTTAATTTCAATGATCAACTTGATGGGATTTCCAATTACTGTAGTAACAAATCTCTGGCCATGTCTTTGGGGACAATTTCAAGACTGAATAAATTAAGCTGAAAAGACGCAGCCTGTTGAAGGACAGGACAGAATAAAAAGAAGAAAGCAGGCTGAGCTTTCACGGCTCCTCTTTCTGCCATCACTCCTTCCTCGCCATGATGTGCTGTTACATCAGACTAAGTCAAGCAAATCCTTCCTTGCAGAGTTGTTATTGTCAGGTATGGTGTTGCAGTAGTAAGAAAAATAAGTAATTCATGAGCATTTATAGCAGGTTGCGGGGGTCAGGAGAGGGAGATACAGACATGAAGACATGAAACATTGCAATTAAACAATAAGAAGGCAGGAGGCATTGCTACAAGGCACAACATGGATGCTTCTCCATCAATTAAACTAAGCTTAAAAGCATATTTAAAGAAAACCTATTATATTATTCCCTTTATGTGAAATTAAGAAAACAAAAAATAATCTATAAGGACAGAAAACAGACTAATAGTTTCCTGAAAATTGGGGAATAGAATAAGGTAGGGAATGACAGGAAGATGGATATTATAAAATGACAACGAAGTGGAAAATATTTTCCAGATTAACACAATGTTCATTCAAATAAAAAAAAATAAATCAAGAAATGAGATTAAACCATCATGGCTATTGAGATAACAACTTGACTTTAAAAGTCATGATCGCCAAGGAGTGATATATATANTATTACATCCCAGCAGCAGTTTCTCCTCCCTCCTCTCCTTCCAGTCCCTCCCCATTCCCTCCCCTTTGTTCAAACCTCAATCTATTCTTCCTTTGCTTCTGCTTAGGAAAAGGCAGGCCTCCCATGAGTATCAACAAACATGGCATATCAAGCTGCAGTAAGAATAAATACCTCCCCATATATTAAGGTTGGGTAAGGTGACCCAGTATGAGGAATACGGACCTAAAAGCCAGTAAAAAGTCAGAGACAATCCTGTTCCTACTGTTAGGAGTCCCACAGAAAGACCACATTACACAACTGTTCTATTTATGCAGAGAGCCTAGGTCAGTCCCATGCTGACTCCCTGGTTGCAGTTCAGTCTCTGCGCCCCCTATGAGCCCAGGTTTAGTTGATTCTATGAGTTTTCTTGTGCTGTCCTTGACCCCTCTGGCTCCTCCAATCCTTTCTCCTCCTCTTCTGCGGGATTCCCCAAGCTCCACCTAATGTTTGACTGTGGATCTGCATCTGTTTCCATAAGTTGCCAGATGAAGCCTCTCTCCTGACAACTGGGTTAGGCACCAATCTATGAGTATATCAGCATACCATTCGGCATCATTACATTGACATTTTCCCCTCAAGTCATGTTTGGTTCTATTCTAGATCTCTGGGTCATCCAACCTGTGGGTCCTGGTATCCAGACTGGGTCAGAGGTCATGGGTTTTAGGATAGGTTGGTCATTTTTGGGCCATTCCCGTAATCTCCAGGCCACCCTTACGCCAGCATATCCCACAGGCAGGGCAGACTGTAGGTGGAAGGTTATGTGGCTGGGTTGGTTTCCCACTCCCCCACTCAAAGTCTTGCCTGGTCACAGGAGAGGGCCAGTTCAGGCTAAGTAGCTGCTTTTGCATGGAGTCTTAGCTGGGGTCATCTTGTAGATTCCTGGGAGATTTCCTTGCATAAGATTTTTACCTGGCTTTGAAATCCCCCTGGATTTTCAGTCTCCTTCAGTACTCTCCTCATCAGCCCCCACACCAGCCTGATCACATACTCACAGTCCACTAGCAAAATCTGTTCCTTTTCCCCTTTCCAGGGAGATCTGGACGTCTCCCCGACTTCTCCTTGTCATGTAGACTCTCCAGGTCTGTGGATTGCATGTAGCACAGTTATCCTTTACAGCATATACTAACCTGACGTCCCTCAGCTGAGAAATGGATAAAAAGAAAATGTGGTACAGTTACACAATGGAGTACTACTCAGCTGTTGAAAACAAGGGCATCAGGACATTCAAAGACAAATGGATGGAAATAGAAAAAAAAAACCCATCCTGAGTGAGTTACTCCAGACTGAGAAAGACAAACATGGTCTGTACTCACTCATAAGTAGATATTAGCTGCCAAGCGGTCTTAAACCCACCCATCTTTCACTTTGATAAACATAAGGAAATAGCTCTCCTCTGACTCTTACATTTAGCTCTGAATAATTCTGCAAATCATCCTCTTGTTCCCAGAGCCTGAGGAATGGCACAGGCCCCTTGTAGACTTGGAATGTACAGACTGCCCAGTTTAAAATCAGCAGAAATGCAGAAGCACATCTATCAACTAGCAAGAAATACAAGAGGTCACGCTGCCACACTTCTAGCGCAGCTGGCATGGAGCTCCCTGCCTTAGACAACTAGTTGCAAAGACTTGAAAATGCACAAGAATAATTCAGAGTTTACTACCCAGATGCTAAAAGCCAGATACACTAAAAGAGCTGGTTCCCCTGAGCAACGAACATATTTAGTTCAATAGGATGTGGAATGGTGAATGGAGTTCACGCAGCACGACTCAGCACCAGCATCTCCAGTAGCCATTAAAAGCCAGACTAATGAGGAGCTTGCAGCTGTCAAACTGGGAAGCATGCTCCAGGGCACAGGGCCAATGGAACAAAAGAAGCCATGCATCAGCTTGCCTGCCATCAGATACTGTCATCAGGAAGAAAGAGTTTTGCTCCTTTAATAAAAAAAAAAGAAGGAAGAAGTCAAAATGAAAATGTTGACACTAATGACATAATGAAACTAAGGCCCAAATAGTCCCAATGCACTGTCCTCAACTCCACTGGACAGCAGGGTGGATTTGCATCTGCTGACTCAGTAAAAAGCTTACACGGCAGATTGGCCCAGACTCAGCTGGATGCAGAACGCAAAGCATAGACCACAGATGGAGTCTTCTGTGAAGAACTCGGGCTTCCCAGTTTTCGTCATCTGACCACAGCCTCCTGGGTGAGCAGGGCCCAGTTTTATTTCATCAGTTTCATCCTGGTGAGAGCATGTCATAAAATCTGCCATCTTCCTCATTTGGAAAGTACAGCTCTGCTGCATGAAATGCATTCTTGTTGTTGAGCAAGCATCACTAACATCCAGCTACAGAATTTGCTCATCTTCCCTAGCAAAAACTCGGTCCTTGGCAGCCTCCATTTTACTTTGTCTCTATGAATCTGATTCTATATACATAAGTAGAACTCAACAGTGTATGTCTTTTTATAGCTAGTTCATTTGGCAAGAGGTTCAGCTGTGTGTTTAACGGGTACCAGAATTTTCTTCTTTATAAATGCTAAATAGCATTCCAGTGTAGTTTACTTATAATGCATGGAATTTTCATGAGACACCTTCATGAGATGTCATGGTACTTTCATAATAATGTGAAGTAAAAAACATAGCATAAATAAGACTATCACCAAAACATGAGGTTTTTCTTATACTACGAATTTTGTTAGCGTGTTAAAGAACTATATTTAAAACCATTGAAAATAGAACAGGAGACATTAAAATGTTTCGTAGAATGCTATAAGCATAAGAGATTGCTTGATCTACTAATATTTAATAATATGTGTGTAATTTAGGAATGTGTGAATGCAATGTTCTTTGTATTTTTAAGTTCACATGATAGTCAATAACACTTTATGGAAAGGGAACAGTTTTATAAAATCTGTTTATTATTCTCATACCATATTGCTTATTTTTCATATCACAAAAAATTAATACTCAATTGCTACTGCTTACTACTTAGGACATTTTGACTTTCAGGAGGATGACACAGTAAGTGTTCTCATGCTTCCAGACGGTGACCTTTAGAATACTGATCCCACCCTTCAGGTCTTATTCAGAAAAGAATGGTGAATTGGGTCTTTGGGAAAGCTGAAATAAAGAGTTCTGAGAGGGAAAGAAATTATATCCTTCCTGAGATAAACATCAAGGTAGTCTACCCTTACTGTCTGATGTAGGCAACTCGTAAGTGTGTCCATAGCGCCAATGTAGAGATGGTGAACTGGGAGGCCCAGAAAGCTGTTTTCCTTGGTATTTGTATTAATTAGTTTTCAATGCTGTGACCAAAATGCGTGACACTGTTTAAGGAAAGGAAGGCTTATTTTGGTTCACAATTTCAGAAGATTTAGTTCATGTTTGTTTCCTGTCATGTGCTTAAGGAGGGCATCATATTCATGGGAAGATGGGTCTGAAAAGAACCTTTTTATGTTTGGGCAGGAATGAGAGAGAGAGAGAGACAGAGCGAAAGAGACAGACAGAGAGACAGAGACAGAGAGAGAGAGAGAGAGAGAGAGAGAGAGAGAGCAACAGAGAAACAGAGAAACAGAGGCAGAGAAACAGAGAGCAGAAAACATCTGGGACAATATACTCTCAGGGATGTAGTCTGATTCCTACAGCTAGGTCCCCCCAACCATAAGTTTATACAACATCTGAACACAGAGCAACAGCCAGAGACCAAGTGTTCAAACCACGAGCCTTCCCACATCAGATAAAAAGTATAGCTATACTTCGAGTAAACGCTTCTTCCATCTGTGGAAGCAGCATTCTCTTGCTTCCTATTAGTCTACTTTAAGATATCTTAAAATCCAGAAAATAACGTTACTAGAATGAATATTGTCAGTTGAAGTGGTGATCAAGTAACAGACACTTTATATGAATCACAACTAGGACTATGCCATAAAATTAATTTAAATGGCATTTAAAAGGCAAAAGAAGACTAAGCAATAAAACTAGTGATCAGGGGATAATATAGTCAACCATAACAAAGAATATAGCACCTTCTCTAGCCTTCTAGACGGCACATATAATCCTAGTCACCTTTTCTTTTCATTCTTATCACAACTGAGAAGCTGGCAGGACCTATGCGTAGGATCACTATACTTAGGTTTGAGATGTGGCCAGGAAAAGCTATATGACTAGAATCTTGTTTTCAAAACATAAATTTGAGAGCTTTATGCAATTTATATTTATGAGGACGGATCCTTCAGGTGAAAAGTCTCAATTACATAACTAAAATTCGGGGGAGAAAAGAGAAGACTTGAATTGGAAATAGCAAATTTTTGAGAGACAAGTTTACCGAGAACTTGGATATTTAGAGAAACATCCAGTGTCCTATTAAAATTTAACTGTCAAGTTGACACAGGCTACAATCACCTAAAAGAACTCCTCTATTCAGGAGTTGCCTAGATCAGATTGGTCTTTGGCAAGTCTGTGAGAGACTGTCTTGAATATTAATTGATACAGAAGGACCCAGCCCACTGTGAGCAGCACAGTCCTTAGGCAGATGGTTCTAGGCTGCATGAGAAAGCTAGTTTAACCATAAGCCTGTGACCAAGTCAAGGAGTGAGCCAGCACACAACATTCCTCCATGATTCCTGCCCCAAGCCCCTGAATGAGCACCGTGACATGGAAATGGAAAATCAGATAAACCATTCCCCCTCCCCCAAGTCACGGTCGGCCAGAGCATTTTATCACAGCAACAAAAAGGAAACTAGAACATGCAGGAAGCTAAGAAGCATAAGAAAATGATAAGGAAATGCTTTTCTACCACAGTAAAAACCTCTGGGGTTTCATGTTCACTGTCTTAGTACCTTCCCCTGTTGCTATGATAAAATACTTCAGTAAAAGCACTTCTGGGCAAACGGATTCCTTCCAGCTCACAGGTCACGTTGAAGTCTATCACGGGTGGGAAGTCACAGAGCTGGAAGCCCCTGGTCACATTACGTCTGCAATCAGAAGAGAACCGCGGATGCCTGTTTGCTCAGCTGGATTCCTCCATCCCACACATACCAGGTCTCAATCCCAGCCAAGAATGGTCTTCTCCCGTTAATGAACATAATGAAGGTAATCCCCACATACAGGCAGGGCCAGAAACCTGTCTTCCGGGTTATTCCAGGTTGAATTGCTAAGTTCACTATTAATGTTAAACATCACATGTAAGAACACCGTGAGAATTAAAAAGAGCTCCGAATTTGAGAAAGAGGAGGCAGAACAGATGGGAAGGAATGGTGAGAAAATGAAGAATGTGGTAGGCAGCACAGAGAAGAAGGTTACAGGCAGCTATGTCAAAGACTTCAGAAAAGCTAAGCATGATCCTGGTAGAAAGAGCTCTTGGCTGACTGGGAGAGAAGTTTTATACACCAGAGGGGCAAAACAAGATTCCAGATATAGCAAAGACGTAAAAGTTAATGAGAAAAGAGTTATCATCCTCTTAGTGCAAGGCAGGAACTGCAGCAAGAATCATGTGGTAAATGTCAGGTATTGAGACACCTCTATAGAACCCACTGGGCTCAAAGATTGGTGAGCTCTGGTCCTATACGGCAACCCTATATCTTGAAAGTCCCAGTATCTCTGGAATATAATAAAAAGAACTATCAATATCTTTCTATATATAAAATGTAGCTTTTTACCAATACTCTAAGATATGAGGACCAAGAAAGGACAAATAACAAGCAAACTGACAAGGATGAAAGCTACATTATATGACTGACAGATGAGCATCTCTGATGTTTCTGTTCTAAAGGCAAAAGTTCGGTCGGTTCAAAGTCTCTGACCAGGGTGGTTGACTGAGATTGTAGTTCACTCACTCATTACAAGGGAGAATAAAGTAAGAATCACACTGAGTATATTATATATATAATATCAGCTTACCTTCCCTGTGATTTCACAAAGATGGCTTTCTTCCATATTCTCCAAGCAGCTTTGCTCCAAGCGTTTATCACCAATACATTATAAATATTATGGATCAGAATGTTATCTATACTTAATCTCAGCATCTGCAATATCAGTTATCCATCTACTGACATAAAACTTGAACATAAAAGCTATTCTTCTAAACTCTTTAATTTTCTTTCATACATCTATATTTCAAGATTTGTTTAAATTCATACTTTATTAGTTTTAAAAATATGTCTCCCAATAAATCTTTCTTTTATGGCTGCTGAGTCCTTGCAAAGTTTGGAGTCAAGACACTGAAAGAAGAAAAATATAGAATACATTTGAGAGAATAAGAGTGTTTACAAACCTATGACTTATATGCCAGTTTTCATATTACATGTATTATTTTTCCTACCTTACATAGAACTGTCAATACTCTTAATAAGTCACAATGGTATCAGTTACCCCATGGTAACTCATTCAGCAAACTGAGGTGAGAAATAGTATTGAATTCAGTACTTCTCAGAATATTCATCATCTTCAGTCAACAGTGGAGCTGCTTATGAAAGCTACCTTACCATTCAAAGAATGTGTGGTATAAATCTCTGTTATATAACTCTTCAGCAGATAACAACCACCTGACACAGGCGTCCAAGTTACAGCTAAGGCTGCTAACATATAAGATGGTGTTTGTCTTCAAACACACCTGGCACTGATTATAAGATTCTTAATGTCTGATGAAGCCATTTCTAGCTAAAGTTCATTCTCACCATTCAAATTCAGGGAGACCTGAATTGGTTCACCAGGTCCTCTATCATTGATCAGAAAGAGAAGGCATCTCATCTAGTTCCTGCTTATAGGCGTGTGCTAATGCCACCAAGCTAGTAGACTGGGCAAACTTTAGAACAGAGAATTGGTTGAACTGATTCAAAAATTTCATTTTATATCACACACACACACACACACACACACACATGCACACACTCACACATGCATATAGGCATGTACACACACACTCACTTTCTCACACTAACACTGAGCTGAGTTGTTGAGTCCAATTAAATTTCTATGAATTATAATTTTGAAGAACTCTGTAAAATCAATGTTATTAGAAGTCTATGAAGATCGCTGAACTCTGATATATTTCAAGCACTTTCTAAGGTTTTTTAAATTAATTTTCTTACTTAAACCTCATATAAACCATTTGCACCCACAGTTCGGATTCTTCCTGTGTTTCAGATGAGAAACAGGAATGTAGCAATTCTATAACCTGCCTACAACCATGTTTGAGAAATTAAATATTTATATATATTTGAGAAATTATATGTATATATATAATTGTCCACATATAATTTCTACTAAGGAATTATATATGTATATATACGTATACAATTTATACATATATAATTTCTACTGAATTCATATCCCTTCATAAAGAGAACATAAAGGCTTACCATACACACATATTTGTCACCAAGCAAACTTTAGGGAATTTATGAGTGTCAATCTGTGTGTCTCACCATCTGTATGTGATTCTTGTGCTTTTACTTTGGGTCTTTGTTTTGGGTTTGTTTGTTTGTTTGTTTGTTCATCCTGCTCAGGTTTGTTTGTTTTATTTTGTCTTATTCGTGTCTTCTTTGACATGCCTGTTTGTTTTGTAGTGAAATTCAACAAGAAAAGATGTGGATTTATGCAGTTGAGGAGGTGGGGAATCTGGAAGGATTAGGAGAGAAAACTGTAAACAAAAAAAATTGTATGAAAAAAATCTGTTTTCAGGTAAATAATATAAAAGAGAGAAAGTTTTAAATTCTTCAAATACCCATGTCTTCCCAAAATTCTTCCCGTTTTTAGAAAGTTTTTTAGAATTTTATAAGTCTAATAAAGATTTACCATTTCTACCTTTTGTTTTTAAAAAGTATAAGTAGTACACAGCATGAGTGCTAATATTATTCCTTACATAAAGTTAGCAATAGGCCGGGTGATAGCCGGCACACTCCTTTAATCTCAGTACTCAGGAGGCAGAGGCAGGTGGATCTCTGTGAGTTTGAGGCCATCCCGGTCTACAAAACAAGGATGGTTACACAGAGAAATCCTGCCTGGAAAAAGAAAGGAAGGAAGAAAAATCAGGTTAGCAATAATATTTTCATCTGTTAATAAAATAGATAGTACAACATTTACCAGTAGCAAGAACAAGTATTTTTGGTCAAATTTTAATTTTAGAGATGACATAACAATTTCATTTATAATAGCACCTGCTGAAATACAATCAAGAGACCTCAGCTGAAGCCACATCACATCTCAGCGGAAGCCACATCATACACATTCAACTGAAGCCACATCCCATCTCAACTGAAGCCGCATCACACACTCAGCTGAAGCCATATCACACACACACACACACACACACATCCACACACACACACACACACACCATGCAAGGTTAAACTTGTAGATGAAACAGAAAATGTATTTAATTTTAAGATAATGAAATGAAAAAAGCTTTATTTGACAATGAAGTCTGTGTGACACAGCACCAGCAAAGAGGGACTTGATATAAAAGCACCAGAAACCTCTAAATAAGGTGTGGAACAAAAGGCAGCACTGTGGGAGGAATCACTCTTGGCAGGTTAGCCCTCCCAGATGGATGTTCCCTGCGTCCTTAATTAGCATTCTATGTGCAGACAATAACTCTATCAATGAGGATTATTGGCATATAAACCAACTCCCGCTTCAGAACTGTGAGATGGTACAAGGTGTGGTGCTGTTCCTTAGCAATGGAAGCACAGTCTTTCCTCTGCTAAAGGGAACGAGCTCCATCGGTGCATTTGCATCCCATACCTGCTCTGCTTCTAATTCTCAGTGAAGTCTTTCCAGCTGGGGCAGCACAGGAGAACAGATCACTGTACCATAGCTGGTTCTCGTGGGCAGCCTTTCTGGAGTTGGCTTCCAGACTCTTCTGAGGGAAAATGCCCTAGGTAAGCATGCCAGGGTCTATATAATGTACCTGTTCTCTTCCCTGAGGTCATTTTCCAAGGCTTGGGTCTCCCGCTTCAGCTTCTGATATCGTGCATGGTCTCTCCAGGCTCGCAGGACCTTCAGTTGAAGCTTCCAGTCAGACAGGGTCCCAGCTTTCCCCAGCTTTATCCTATGATCCAGAATCAGCTTGTGCCAGGCAGAGAAATACCGTTTTTGACACTGAAGTGGAAACATTTGGAAAACCACCACCAATCAGCTTTTGTGTTTCAAATATGCAACATGGACAGCCCTGTCTTCAGATTTTCCCACCACACTTCTTTGAACAAATCTGCTACCTGTGATTCGGATGGGATGGAACAAAGCTCAGCTCTTCCATGCTTATAGGAATGATAAATATCTAAGCAGGCATCAGAGGCACCCAAAGCTTCATGACTTAAACTACAATACTTCATTCTCATTACAAGGCACTGGTCCTGTGGTAAACTGGGATAGCAGGTCATATCTTAGATATGAACTAGAGGCCTTGAGGAGCTTGACAGAGCTGATTCCAACATGACCTGCCCCGCTAGGATGGAGCTTCAAATAGTAAGTCAGCCTGTTTTGAGCGCCACTCACGTCCTTCATGAGTTCTCAGTGGAACAGATTGGGGCCTCTGTCTCTTGAAAACAAGACAGCTAAAAGTGACAAGCCTAGCTGGGCTACCCCTAATCATGTGATTGGGGTTTTGAGGAGAAGGCCTAGAGATGCCCAGGCTACCACGTACCTATGCAGCCAATAGCAAATTATGCCCTAACCAAGTCCCCCAGGGCATACTTTACTTGTGATCCAGGTCTAAGGAGAAAAGCACTGAACTCAGTCCTTGTCTTTATACTCTATCTTCATAAAAACATTCTGTTCTTTCTAGATCAATCTCCTGCCACCTCCCAGTCTCAGCACGAACCACACTGTGTCCTTCTCTGTCCACTTCAGCACTTACTTCCCAGGGACAGTCCTATGGCTAACTCTAGGCGCTCCTCCCACTGTATTCCAGGCAAACTTTGCATTCTTCCGCCAAGGCGCTCACTACACATTATCAGAATCTCAAGTTTACTGATTCCCACGAGATGGTGGCACTCCTGAGAGAAGGGAACAGTACCCTTTCCTGGGAATGACAAACCTGACAGGAGAGCTAAGCGTGAGATCAAACAGAAAGCAACATCACAGGACGTGGCTTTTATGAGAAGGATGGATTTCAAAGACTTTAGCCTAATTCACTGCTTTCTTATTTGTAAAAATACTTAAGGGATACTATTTCAACATTTACTAAACACCTGCCACTGTGTTTGGGAACTCTAAACAAAGTTGTTGAAGAAACAATCTCTGCTTTTGGAAGGTTATAGGGAAACAGGAAATAGAAATAAAAGCCTGGGGCCAGTGAGATGCCTCAGCTGGTGAAGGCATTTGTCCTGCAAGCCTGACAACCTGAGTCCTTCTAGAACCCCCAGAGGAGAACACTGACTTCATGAGATTGTTCACAGTGCTAGTTTGTTCTCTGTTGCTGTGACAGATGCCAAGACTGAAAGCAGCTTAGGGGAAGGAAGGGCTTATTTGGTTTACGGAGGGAAGTCCATCACCGAGGGAAGCCAGGGCAGGAACTTGATGCAGGATCCTGGAGGTAGGAACTGAAGCGGAGAACATGGAGGGATGCTACCCACTGGCCTCTATCCAGGTTCCCATTCAGCTGCCTTTCTTATACTGCCCAGGCACACTTACCTAGGGATGGTACCATCCATAGTAGGGTGGACCCTCCTACATCTGTCAGCAATCAAGAAAATGTCTCACAGACATGCCCACAGGCCATCTAATGGAGCCAATTCTTCAACTATGTCAGACTGACAACAAAACTAACCAGGACTTTTATATGTATGCCCACCTAAATACATCATGTACACACACAATAAGTAAAACGTTTAAAAGACCAATAAAAACATAGAAACCAAGAAACATATGCTAGACTTCTTGGAAATATGCTACTTGGCCAGAACCATTTTTTCTATATAGGATATAGTTACATTCCCATTTAGATAAACATATAGTATTATAGTATTTCATCAAGAGAAACCACAAACAACCTAAACAAAGCCGTTATTCCCTTTTTTTTTTAATCACTTCAAATGAGGGCACATTTTGTAGAATCTCAACTCAAATACACCGGGGAGGCACAAGATGAGAAAATGAAGGAGGTAGAAGAGGGAAGGGAGAGACTTGCTGAATACAAGATTCGCCTTCACCTGTGACGGGGTACACTAAGCTGCCAGGATGGATCTAGGCTTGCTTTTCTTTTCCATTGTTATTTCCTTCTCTATCTTACAGAATACAGCATCTTAAAATGCCTTTTTAAATTTATTTATTCAATTCTTCTGTGTATGAGTGTTTTGCCTGCATGTATGTATGTGCATGACGAGGGTGCCTGGTGTCCATGGAGCTCAGAAGTAGAACATGGATTCCTTGGAACAGGATTTAAAAATCATGGAGAGCCATCATGTGAATACTGGGAACAAATGTGGGTCCTCTGAAAGTACAAGTTCAATGTGCATGGATATTTTGCCTGCATATGTATGTCTATGTACCACTTGAGTGCCTGGTGTCCTTGGAGGCCAGAGGGGGGTATTGGATCTCCTGGAACTGGAGTTACAGACGGTTGTGAGCCACCATGTGGGTGCTACAGTCTAACCTGGGTCCTATGGAAGAACAGTCAGTGCTCTTAACTGCTGACCATTTTTCCAGCTCATGTCCTTGCATTTTTATCTCTCTTATCATAAAGTTCACAGTAACTTCTGTGTACCATTACACTTTTAACTGTTCATTTACTCATTTGTTTACTGATTCTGTGCACATAAGCAAACGATATACAACTAGGCTATACTACTAGTCCTTTATTGTTCTACACATACTATTTATTAATTCTTAGATTATGATAAAATCAAAGTTTTAAGTATTCTTATGAGTTACCTCATCAAATTAAAGCTATAAGTAGACTAATGCTGGATGATTAAATTCACAAAGTAAAGCATTAGTGTTAATTCCAAGGCCAAAACTCAAACATTCTGGCATCCTGGTGACTCTAATCTATTAGGTAATTAGTCTATCCTAACGATGGAAGGCACATTCTCTGCTTTGAATTGAAAGCAAACAACACATAGCTTACCACAGTACAACAGCATTTGTTAGAAACTTACCTGAATTTAGAAGAGCAAAGCTGGAGTTTCTAAACTCTACAGTCAATATGCTCCTTTAAAGTCCCAGGGTTAAGACCCTGGGAGCAAAGGGTGGGTTTTAATGGTCTGGAGTGGGCCCCATTATGCAGAAGTTAACAATAGCCCGGTGACAGACTCCTGGAACACTGCTTTATTGAAATAAATTTGCTACCGGGTTTTTTCCCCCTGCTTGCTCAAAAGCAATCTCATTAAAATTTAGATTAAAAATAAAGAATGAATTGAGGATAGCAAACACTATTTAGGTAAGCACAAGTCTGACAAACCTGCGTGAAGAAAATCCCCGGTACTCTCATCTGATTTGGAAGGACAAGTGGTACGCTCCTACAGACACATCTATTTGTTCCCTCCACTCTGATATTAGTCACTTTTCTTATTGCTGTGACAATATTCTTGGCAAAAGCAATTTAAGAGAGGGCTTACTTGGGCCCTGGGTCCGAGGGCCCATCTATCATGGTGGGGAAAGGGCAGCAGCTACAGTGGCCAAGCAGCAGGTGCAGTTTGGGGCATCGGACCACACGGTGCTCACAGTCAGGAGGCAGGGAGGAATGAATGCTGTCTAAGCTGGCTTTCTCCTTTGGATCTGCTTGGGACAATCCATGGATGGCTCTACCCTCTCCCTTAAACCTCACCACACACTTCCGCCAAGGTGTGTCTCCTAGGTGATTCTAAATCCAGGCAAGGTGACAATGAGGATTAAAGATCACCCTCTGTAGCCCCAGGAAATTTGCCTGCTTCTCCTGATCAGTTTGCAGTCTAGAACAGTGGTTCTCAAACTTCCTAATTCTGTGACCCTTCAATACAGAACTTCATGTTGTGGTGAGCCGCAACCATAAAATTATTTTTATAATAATAACAACTGTAATTTGCCACTGTTATGGATTGTAATGTAAATATCTGATGCCACCCTCAAAGGGGTTGTGACCCACAGGTTGAGAACCGATGGTTAGCACTACAATGGTGCCCTAGCCTGAGAGCTATGTAAAAGCACATTCGAGTTGGAAGAGGAGTACATAGTGCATTCTGTTTAAGCCAGAATTCAAACTTAACTAGCCATGTAGCCAACGTGGCCCCTCTTTATCTCCTTACTGCACTCGTTTCTGTATCTTACTTTTCTTGCCGATGGATTCCAAATATAATCATGCATTCTCCCCTAGCTCCTACCATCTCTATCAAGCTGCAGTGATAGGCTTGGTATGGTAAATGAAGCAGGGAAAATCACTGTGGGGATGAGCTGTACCTAAGTATGCATCTGTAATGATTTTTCAAATACAATGCTACGATGTGAGAGGAAGTTTTAAAGCACAATGCCGTCTTCCCCTTAAAATCTTCCACAAGACAGCATTTGGTTTCTAAGGACTCCACTCAAGAGAACAAATGACAGCCCACCCTGCTAAATCTATTACCTGCACTGCAGTTGCCCTCGCTCTGTTGGCAAGAAAAGCTCTTCCCTGAAGTGTAATCACACTGCTGTCACTGCGGATGATTGACACTAGGTGGAACAGCAATTTGCTATCTAATCTTCATTGTAATTCTAACCCTGTCACCAGAGATGCTTGTTCTGATTAATGAAGTGGGTAACTCATCAAAATTCTTCAGCTATTCCCCTTTTGTCAGAAAGCTCGGTGATAATTGCATCAAAATTCTCTGTCATGGAAAAATAAACAATGAATTGTAAAGAGGACGAAAATGTCAACAAGTTTACAATTTATTGTTGCTGAATGGAACTAACTGTGGTGCGGCCAGTCGGCCAGTTGTCTAGGGGCCTTGGCTAAGGTCGAATGTCAGAAAGAAGGCTGCCCACCCATGAACGCCCTAGGGACTCCTTTCTGCTCCCATTATGAAAGGAACAGACATTCCACTCTGCAACTGGAAGAAATCTTCCGGGCCTTCTTTTCCTTCAGGGATGATTGTAGGAAAAGGCACACGGGAGGCACAAAGAACCTGAGGCTTGGAAAAGGATCTTTAAGGCAGTCTGCAGTGGGCGGGATGGCCTTGACTCCTGGGATGGAAAGGGAAGTGCGGATGACCTACTCCTGTCTCATCATCCCCCACCCTTCAGAGAAGAGCAAGCCAGCTGTCAGGTGCCATGGAAAACTCCAGAGGCCTAAAGTCAGAACACCTCTACCAGGAGACATTTTTATATTCAATTTCATTCTTCTCTTAAACTTATTTTCAGAAATTTAACAAGCATATCCACAAGCACAGCAGAAGAATAAACCTTCACTTGGCTTTACAACTTATCAACACTTTTGCCAATCAAGGGCTCCGTCTGTCTTCCTGCACCTTTTCCCCACCTGCAGAGTTTAAACATAAATGCCAGACATCAGACACTGGAGCATTTTACCCATAAATGTGTCAGAATGTATAGGTGACATATGGATGTTTGGTAAATTCTTCATGCTGTTAAGTCCAATCAACAATATTATATTTATTGAGCTGTTATTCTGTATTGGTCCAGAAGAAATACTTTCAGGAAATAATTGGTTGGTCTTACACAGTGTAGCTTACAGCCTGAGCACTACAGGACAGGGCTCCTTTCCCAGCAGAGCTTGGACTACATCTCAGAATCCCACCACATCTTAAGGAGACAGGTCACCCCTCCTCATGGCCTTCTCTTTTCCTTTGAGATGCTCTCATCCCTACATCAGCCCCTTCTTTCTGCTTCATGTCCTCCAGACCTGCCACTCACATACGTAAATGATGCTAAGAACACATCTCATCTCAGAGTACATCAGGCAAATGCTTGTTTCAGCTCCAGGGTGGCCCAACAATAAGATGAGAAGTGTCATTGTCCTCACCCACAGGAGATTTTTATAAATATTCACCAGAAATGCCTAGTGTTTAAAAAAATTATTCTACTCTGTAAATTTTTAGAGACTGGCCTGGACTTATGGCATAGGCTTTCCATTTAATTTTTTCCATATTTTTTATTAAAAAATTTACTTTTCATTTTTCATACTAACCACAGTTCCACCTCCCTCTACTTCTCCCACCCCCTCCCCTTTTCTATCCCCCATCCACTCCTCAGAGGGGGTAAGGCCTTCCTTGGGGAGTTAACAAGGTCTGGGATACCAACTTGAGGCAGGACCAAGCCCCTCCCCCCTGTATCAAGACTGAGCAAGGGATCCCACCATAGGAAATGGGTTCCAAAAAGCCAGTTCATGCACCTGGGATAGGTCCTGGTAACACTGTCAGCCTCCCCCCCTCCCCCCACCGCTCAACAGATCAGGCCACATGACTGTCACCCACCTTCACAGAGTCTAGGTCAGTCCCATCCAGGTTCCCTGGCTGTCAGTCCATAGTGTGTAAGCTCCCACTAGCTTGGGTCAGCTGTCTCTGTGGTTTTCCCATCATGCTCTTGACCCCTTGCTCATCTGATCTCTCCTCCCTCTGTTCAACTGGACTCCAGGAGCTCAGCCCAGTGCTCAGCTGTGGATCACTACATCTGCTTCCATCAGTTACTGGATATAGGTTCTAATTAATATATTTTTTCAAGAAATAAAACAAGCAACAACAAAACCAAGCATATTGAAGAACAGGTATTGCTAGAGTACCTGCTGAGACTGCATGAGGCCTTGGTTCAAGATCTAGCACTGGGAACAAACATTGCTGAAGAACAGGAACCTCTGGGCCTATAGCACTTTTAAGGGCCAAATACTGGCTCTATGCTCCAGTTCACTCATAAGAATGGGCAGATGGGTTGTTGTAGGGTGAGATGAGGGAAAATGACAACAAGAAAGAAAACTCCATGTTGAAACTGATAAAATTTTAGTGGGAAATTTTCTGTCAAGTTCACTATATAAAAGTAATGCATACATGTCTCAAACACCTTAGAAAATGTATCCCACACAGTGCCTTTGGCAATAAGCCTGGGGGCAGGGTTTCACCAATCTCCACATGCTTCACATACGCTTTGGCATCTCTTTCTCTACAGCTGATTTGCAAAGAGGCCCCCTCCCCGACACTGCAGAGGGCAGTGGCTGTTTTTGTGCTCTGTGGGCATTCTGTTAACAGTAAGGTCTTTGGAAAGGAACCGTGCTGCACAAATGAGATTCTACTTAACTACAGTTTCCAGCATCCTGCCAGGAAAAAAAAATGCAGGGTCTCCCGTCCCCACATTACCATGTCTTCTTGGTCTAGTTTAGGGTGGATTTTTGGAAGGCTCTACACCACAGGCATAATATTAACAATGATTCCTGTGGGTCATTACTATTTTACCCTCTAGCAGAAAAACCTAACCAAATACGCACATCAAAACCTTCTCCCCAGAGGATGCAGATTTAGACTACTATCACCCCATGTTCCACTGTTCTCTGTCACCTTCCCAAGCAGAAGGGATCACAGAGTTGCTAATCATATTAAACAAAAATGTATTTCAGAATAGAGAATTAAGAAGGCACTTTCCAAACAGTGTTAAGAATTTCATAGTTAATCCCATGTTGTTTCTGCTAATTAGCTATGACACATGAATTGCTGAATCTCCCTAAGAGATTTTGCTGCCAGATCAAAGAGAAAATAGGATTGAGTCTACTGGGAAGTAGCTGTCCAAAAACAAGTTCCTGATAGAATGAGGGGGAAGCTGAGGAGACTGGGAGGTATGGTGTATGAGGGCCACCATACCTGAATGTGTGCACTGAGATAGGGGCCAGAGTCTCTCACAAGTCTATCAGTTTTCTGGCCCACCAGCACCGGGACAGCCAAGGCAAGTGGGCTGCTTTGGGTCTGAGCCCAGTTTGGGTTACATAGCAAGCTGCAAGTCAGCAAAAAATATCCCCCAAGACTAATTAAATAAATGGCTTAGACGAAATGTTAAGAATTTAGAGGTACAACTAAAATCCAGAATCAAAACACAAACACTGATGGAGACTGAAACTGGAGCGACTCCTACAAAGAGATTCCTTAAAGTCTTCTCGATAATATTTTCTTTAAAAAAATAACTTATTTAAATTTATTTTATGTGCAATGGTGTGAGGGTGTCAGATCCCCTGGAACTAGAGTTAACAGACAGTTGTGAGCTGTCATGTGGATACTGGGAATTGAACCCAGATCCTCTGGAAGAGCAGCCAGTGTTCTTAATAGATAAGTCATCTCTGCAGCCCCCTGATAATATTCTACATGAATATTTCTATCAGGTCTGTGTTGTGAAATATGCTGAGTACACAGGCTGTTATCTTGCCCTGATGCAAGTCAAAGGACATTTCCTCTTGTTCATCTTGTGGCTGGTGAAGGCAGCTTTGGGCTCCTTTAAACCAGATCTGTCCTGGAATTTAACAAAAAGCTATCCTATTTCCAGCCATGTCTATGTAAAAGTATGAGGAGTCAGGATAGTAGACTGTGTTTACTGTGTTTCAGAACACACTGCAGAAATACCAAGTTAGAGGTTCAAGACCCATATCATCATAAATAATGCAGCCACACTGAGGGGAAGAGAAGAGCTTAAACAATGTTGGAAAAAAAGTATTTTGGCTGAAAACTGTAAGGCTAAAAGTAAAAAACACACAAATATTGTATTGTAGTTAGATTTGCTCCTATAATTGTTTAGGAGACAGTTTACATAGTCCAGGTGGCCTCTAACGTAGTACATATCAGAAAATGGCCTTGACTTCCTGAATCTCCTACCCTGCCTTCCCAGTGCTGAGAACATATGCGTGCCCCATAACACCCAGCTCTTGGATTAGTAATGCTCAAACTACATTATAGCAAAGTAGGACTGAATGCCAAGTCAATAGACCGTATATAATGAGCCAGCTTTCATACAGTCAGGGGTAAGTGTATGACGTGGGGAAGGGCCTGGGCTACACTCAAAATATCATTATGAATTCATAATGATTAATACAATTTAGACAGCCCAGATGTAAATTACAAATAAGGGAAGGAGGAGGAATAACACGACTCTCATCCCTATACTGTTATATTGAGGTATTGGATTATGTATTTAATACGTATACAGACAGACATAAAGAGAAAGGAGAGTGCGCACGGGTTAGTAGCCATAGATATATTTCCTACTTCTATATGCTAAGAAGGGACATAAATACCTTCCCCAAGTGTGCAGCAGGGGTGGCTTATAAGGATTATTCTCTCATGAAAAGGAACCAGGATTCAATGTATAAGTACTGATTTCAGCACTATGGCAGAAAAATTTATGATAAACCTGGAATATCTTGTGGTGCCATTAAAAATTGTCTGAGAAAGGCCGGAAGTGTGCCGAAAAGACAGAGATGGGAACTTGATGTTATCTGAAAGGCCAAAGGTCGCTACTTTAAGCTACAAAATAAACAATAGCCTAACTAAGAAAACAAACATTGTTGAGCTCACACTGCATAAAATCAGTAATTGCATACACCATGTGGGTGATGTCTCTCTCAGGGGAAACAACTTTCTAACTGACCACTAGATTTGTTCAACACTGGAAAGGTCTGGTAGTGGGGATTCAAACTATCTAGGTAATTTTTGTAACTTTTCTATACACCAAAATCAGCCTTCAATACAGAACCTTAAACAATAATGCATGAGAAAAAAATCTGTGGCAAAACAAGGACCATTCATTCAAATGTTGTCACTTTTACCTTTTAAATACACTGACACATCCTTTTTAAACAAAGCAATCAGATTTAGGTGGGCCATTACTTTCATTGTTAACTCTCTAGTTCCATCTAAAACATTTATTATATCTTCAACACATAGGATTTTTTTTTTGAGACAGGGTTTCTCTGTGTAATAGCCCTAGCTCATTCTGTAGACCAAGTTTCCTGAACTCACAGAGATCTACGTGCCTCTGCCTCCCAAGAGATCCACCCGCCTCTGCCTCCCAAGTGCTGGGATTAAAGGCATGTGCCACCACCACCTGCCAGGATTTTTTTTTAACTGTAGAATAGAATCCACTGTAAATTTTAAATTAAGTTTTTAAAAAACACTTATGATGACATGCCTTCCTTGTGCCATCTCAAGATGCCCCTGAATATCAGTTCTCTTCTTATTTTCTTTTATTATTTTATGGTATGAGTATATATCTATACAACATTTACATGCCTGTGCCTGTGGAGGCAAGAAGAAGGTGTGGGATCCCTGGAAACTGGAGTTACAGACAATTGTGGGCCATCTTGTGGGTACTGAGAACTGAATCTGGGTCCTCTGGTAGGGCAGTCTATGCTCTTAAACACTGGGCCATCTCTCCAGACCTCTCTTCCACACACACACACACACACACACACACACACACACACACAAGCCCTGACTGTCCAAAACTCAATATGTGCACAAGGCTGGCTTTACACTCAGGGATGCCCCTGCTTCCTAAGTGCTGGGACAGGCGTGAGACACTGTGCTTAGCCCATTTCCTACTTTTTCTTAGCAATCTTTACTGTTGTTCTCGAAGCATACACTAATCACACCTTCTCTTGAAGGACGCAGAAGAACCTAAGAGTCCCTGTCAGTCTTTCTTATTTGCTAGTCCTAACTCTCAACATTTCCTTCTACTTCTGAAATTAAAACTTTGATTAAATTTTAAATATTGGAATAATGATAACTTCCTTCCCATCAATCAAGGATGTCACCATAAAATATGTTCATCTTTTAATAACTCATGTTGACGACCTTTTTCCTTTTATCTTAATCATCCATATCACAAATTCTTTTATTGATTTTAAGGACTTATTAAGTCTGTTCCTACATTTGTCAACCTCCCTCAGCATCTTCCTACTCCCTTTTCTCTTGTTAAATCCACTCATTTATGTATTCATTCTATTAACTTTCATGAATTTTAGCAATGCCTGGAGCCCTAATGTACGTGTTGTGGGGACTAGAAAATATACATATTTATCTTCTCTCATCCAACCATCTCATTTACAAATCTGCCAAGTAATTCATTTTATATGAAATGCTATAATCCCTAATTCATATTTTGATCAACTGCCCTTCATTGAAAAAGCTGCTTAAATAACCTGAGAAGCTGTTACGGTTTGAATCTGATGCCCCCAGAGACTTGTGTTCTGAATGTCTGGTCCACAGCTGGTGGCCCTATTTTGGGAGGTTCTGGAAATTTTGGAAGTGGAGCCCTAGATGGAGAAATAAGTAAGTAGAGCAAGATATTGAGGGCACAACTCTAGCCATTTTCAGGTTGGCTGTTTCCTGTCTTCTGTGATGTAAATAGCTGTCCTCAACCAAATGCTCCTGCTGCCATGATGTTCTTCTTTAATGCCTGGGATCATGGACTGAGCCCTCTGAAACCATTGCCCAAAGCAAAGCTTTTCTTCTTCACATCATTTTTCCTGTCAGGTGTTTTGGTCATGTGATTCTAAAGTAACTGATATAGAACATACGTATTTGTCAATATAAAGTTAGTTATAGGTGCAAAGGTCATAGGCCTCATTAAGTTGAACTAAGTAACCTTCCTTGAATAGATTATTCAACCATCTACTTACTATACTAGCTCTTTGGAAATAAAAATAAAAATTTAAAAGCTTTGAAAAATCATTAGTTTTTGTTTCAATAAAAATTCTTCTAAAGAAAGTAAAACAAAGGAAAAATAAAAAGTAGATCTGTCATTAATGAGAGAAGGGACACAAGCTATCACGTTTGGATTTCAGATACTAAAGGGCAAACGACAGAGTTGTTCTTGTGACATCTGCATAATGCAGACATAAGTGTCTTTAAGACTGTCAAAGCAGAAACCCATTGCTGAGAAAGAGCCAAAGGGCAGTAGTTAAAAGCTATTCCAGCATGCCTTTAATCCCAGCACTCAGGTCTCTGTGAGCTCGAGGCCAGCCTGGTCTACCAAGCGAGTTCCAGGACAGCCAGGCTGTAACACAGAGAAACCCAGTCTCAAAATCAAGAAAGGGAAAAAAAAGCTATTCCAAAGATGTTATCCAGAGGAATCTTAAGCATAGCTCTCAGTTTCCTGGGATGTCACCCAACACCTCTACAGCTTGGAAGAACATCTCACAATAGGGACCTGATACACTGACCTGTGGGCCAGGTCAGCAGGCAGAAGGGAACAAATGGTGGGACTGGTTTAGGTATTTAAGATAAATCTCAAGGACTTTGTCTGTCTCTCTGTCTCTCTGTGAGAGAGAGAGAGAGAGAGAGAGAGAGAGAGTCTCTCTCTCTCTCTCCCCATCTTTTTTGAGATATGGTCTCACCATGGAGCTCCAACTATACTTGAATTCACTATCAAGCCCAAGCGGGCCTAGAACTTGTAGCAATCCTTCTACCTCAGCCTCACAAGAGATGGGATGACAGGCATGACTCACCATACCCAGCAGACTTCATTCCACCTCTGAGGGAGCATCCTGTTGTTCATGCTCCAGGCCACTGCACTGTAATTCTCACCTGGAGATTTTCTTTGAAAGTCCGAATAAGGATCTCTCTCATCTTTCTTTTCCTTTCTTTTTCAACTTCTTCTTCATCCAGATGAACGGGAGCACTTTCCACCAATTTTTCTTCTGGATCCCGCTGAGAATATTCTTGTCTTTTTTTTTCTCTATTAGTAATAATTTTTAAAATAGTTATTTCAGTTAATAATGAGTAATTATAGCCTACTGTACTGGAATGAATGCATACTGAATATTCCAGAGTAAGGTGACTCAAAAAAAATTTTAGTTTGTTATTTTGTAATATATAAACAAAATAAACTTATTAAGTACTTTGACAAACAGCCCAGTAGATGCTTTAATGAGGCATTTTTATTAACATTACTACTGATCTATACAATGATAAGCTTGTCAGTACCTATAAAGTACTCTGTAATGTAGATAGAAGTTTTCTTTTTCCTTCTAAAAAACTTTATGTGTGTGTGTGTGTGTGTATGTGTGTGTGTGTGTGAGAGAGAGAGAGGGAGGGAGGGAGGGGGATCAGAAAACAACGTTGGGGGAGCTGGTTCTCTTCCACTGTGTTTTGAGGCAGAGTCTCTCTTGTTTCTGCCACTGCACTTCCTATTCAGGGTATCTGTCCTGTCTTTGCTACTCATCTTGCTGTAGGAGTGCTGGGATTAGAAATATCAAGTATGAGTCCTTTCTATCAAATACTATCAAACTTTTGTTTAGGATAAGGAATTAAAATCTTTTTACACCCCCCCCCACTTTGTAAGACTTTTATACAAATGTTTTATCCTCCCTATCCAGTAAACCTTTGTTTACGAAAAGACCCACTGGTAGGAATTTGCTGGCCTAAAGCAGTGACCCTTCCTCCTGTGAGCAGCAGCTCCTCTTCCCTTCCCTCTCTTTAGACTAGTAGGTTGAATACAATTGTGAGGCTGGACCCTGGTCAATGGGGGAAATACACAGCCACCACCTGAGTTACAATAAAATCCAAATGTGCTTCCTGTTCAGTGTGTCCACTTTTCCAAGCAGACAAACCCTGTTTCTTGACCAAAATTAAAGTCTTGCCCAGACACTTCAGTTGGAGTGGTGGTCTCTTTCTATGGGATTCAGAACAACTTCTAATAGCACTGGGGTCTCTAGTTGGTTCTGGGGATTGAACTCAAGTTGGCAGGCTTGTGAAATGTACTTTTCCCCCAGAGCCTTCTCCCCAGCCCCATCTGTTCTTATTAGAGGGCTAAATGAATCCTTAAGTAAAAAAAGGAACGAGATTCCTATGATGGGCTTTTTCAGATTTAATAGAATCTAAATTGCTAAATAGAGAACAGAATCTAGAGAATCATCTGGCCTCCATCCTCCTTCCTCTCACAGGCCACTGTCCTTCAGTTACCAACTCAAGTGTGCTTGGAGACTTGCCTTTTTTTTTTTT
>LOEQ01000061.1:136784-151131 GCA_001685075.1 Bramus lutescens
TTTGGAAGAGCAGGCAATGCTCTTAACCTCTGAGCCATCTCTCCAGCCCCACAGCCCCTAAATCTTTTGCGGGAATCTCCATTTCACCAGCTACCTTTGTGTCAACCCTTTGTAGGTCCACTCTCAAATATTACACTGCAGAGGTGTCACATGTCAGGCCTCAGAAATGACCACATCTCAGTCTGCACTCTCTCCCACAAATCCCCACATCCCCGCAGTATTTGCTCCAGAGGCACCTTCTCCGCGGGCTTCTCCTCTCCTCTGAGTCTTTTATCTCTTTACAGTACTCTCTCTCTCTGGTGTAGCCTCCAAACAGAGCATCGTCAGGACTCTTCCCTCTTCACAGGGAAGCCCTAGCAACCAGAGTCTTGCTGGGACTTGGTCAGTGTCCAGGAAATACTTAGTAAAGGAAGAGGTGGGCTAGAGATTTACTCAAAGATGCTGTGCTACTTTGTTTATAGTGCTCCTGACCTATTTTGGAAATGACTTTGCCTCATGCCCTTGGTAGAAAGCTTGGTGACAACTTTGCAAAAACTTGCTATAGGATGAGCTATCTAATTCTCATGTTGCCTGTGTCAGGTTTTGGATGTCAGCAGAGGAGTAAGGTTTAAAAGTCAAAGATAAAATCTGGGCACAGGAAATGGGAACAGGAGTGCTATAGACAGAAAAACAAAACATGATATCATCAGAGCTGAGTTGGGAGACACCAGGCCACACTATAGAGGCTGCTCCCCCATGTTAATTCTCAGAGGCCATGGGTTATCTGGACTTATGTTATGGCATTGATTACGATTACATTGACATAGGCCTACCCTTAAGTTTTAAGAAAAATAACCTTTTTTTCTTTTTAAGACAAGGTTTCCCAGGAGCTATGGAGCCTGTCCTGGAACTTGCTCTGTAGACCAGGCTGGCCTTGAACTCACAATGATCCACCTGCCTCTGCCTCCCGAGTGCTGGGATTAAAGGCGTGCAACCACCACAGCTAGGCAGAAAAATGACTTTATATATACTGTTTACACTTATATATATACACTCATGCAAAGAAACACAGATAAAGTTATTAACTTTAATTTTTAAACGAACACCTATAAAAGAAAAAGAAACAAGAGATTTGTAGACTTGATTTAATTCTCTAGACTATGAATTCAAGAGAAAACCAAATGACATGCCATTTCATTGGAAATTTGCATAGCTCTTTGAGAAACTTTATTACACACATTTCATTTTTATTTATGTGTGGATGGATGGCAAAGGATCACTTGCACAAGTCAGTTCTCACAGTGGGGTCCCAGGAATCAAACTCAGGTGGTTAGGGCTTGGCAGCAAGTGTCTTCACCTCATGAGCCATCTCTTCGGGTTCTTATTAGAAGATAGTAGTGAGTTTGGGAAATAGGAGAAAAACTAGTCTTGATACTTCAAAAAGGGTCTGGAAATGGCAACTGAGTAAAAAGAAATGTTTTAAATGTTTTAAAGAAGCATTTAAAATACTCACTAGACAACACTAAGGATTAGAATAGTGTTTTAAGTACTTTGTCTTAAATATTATTTTTTTACCCCAGAATGAATGCGTAAGAGCTAAGAGGGGTCTGGAGCACATTTCATTCGTTTGTGTCCACTTACTCCTGCCCTTTCAGTATGTCCCAGAGGGAGACTAGTTCTGTCCCCAGCGACCCAGTGAACGCTAAGGGAGACAGACACAAACGGTTCGTTCTTAGAAAGTTCGAGTAAGACAGAGTGATATGAAAATAGGCTGTGTGTGTGTGTGTGTGTGTAGGTGTGTGTGCACCTGTGTGTGTGTAGGTGTGTGTGGACCTATGTGTGCAGGACAGAGGACAACCTTAGGTACTGTTCTTTCATTGGATTGGAGCCACCAATTAGGCTCTGCTGGGTGGCCAGAGGGCCCACCTGTCTCTGCGTCTTTGCTTCCCTAGCTGGAATTACACCACCACCACATGTGGTCTTTTACATGGATTCTGGCAACCTAACTCAGGGTTCCGTGCTTATAAGACAAACGGTTAAACGGCTGAGCCATCTTTCCAGCCCTAAAAAGAAGCTTATTAGTTAGAAGCTATGTTCCATAAAAGTTCCTTTACAAAATACTATTTCATTTCCTTAAGACCAGATGATACAAACAGGAGCTTAACATATCCTCATATGCCTACGTTTTATATAGTTTTGAAAGTGCCAATTCTTTTAACAGTCACTCTTTATAAAATCAAGTATTTTGTTTTATTAATAAATGTGTATATAACATAATTCTAAAGGAAACTATTCGAGGATGGGGTTAGATTGCTAAAGTGGGTGTGGGACAACTGAAACTGAGTTGTACGGAGAGGATCTAGATCATGTCTCAGAGGTAGCAGACATTCCAGGCTGAGGCATCAGCAAGGAACAAAGCAGAGGGAGGACCTGCTCAATAGAGGGGAAGGAGAAAGACCTGGGGGGAGAGGAGGCATGCAAAGTGCCAGTATATAGGCTGTTTCAGATAAACTGATACAGTCTGATTGACAGAGGACCTCAGATGCCCACCTGGAGGAGACAGTATCTGACAGCAAATAGAACACATGCTTAGGAAGGTCAGTCAAGCAGGAGGATGTACTGGAGTAAGATGAGTCGGACAGGCTAAAGATGAATTATAAATCATAGAGTACCACCACATTTAGTGCTAGCCAAGCACCTGCCCGATTCTACGTGATTTCTCCATCTCTGTGGATACTCATCAACATCTCAGCGTCAAGGTCTGCTGGACCACAACACTTCCCACAATTCTGCTTTGACAGCCCACTTAACCTGAACCATGCTGACAGGATGTTTCATTACTGAACCAAACAAATGGTGTTAACCACCCCGCCAACATTGTCACCCCATTTCCATGTTTCATTCCTCAGTGCTGAAATTGGACCCAATCAAGTCTTTTAGTTATTGCAAGTCATTCTCTCTTCCATATACAAGGCCTTCAAGGAGTACTGTCTTTTCCTTCCTACTCCCGTGGACGTTCAGTTACTGTCTTATTCCCAAATCCCCGTCCCTTCACTTTCGCAGTGGTGATTCCCAAGCTTGGATCCATTTAATCTATCAATTTTCTTTGTATCATAAAAAAATTATGGTTACTTACTCCAGCTAAATCCATGTTACAACTGGGAAACGTTCCTTTGCTGTTCTAATGAGAGGCCTTTCTCTATCTTCACCATCTTTCCCCTGAACGTATTCTCGACTGTGTTGGAAAGGGTGGGCCACTCAACTGCATTTGAGGGATTTAGGAGGAAAGACTATCCAGGGTATATCCAGAGTTGTGATATATTATGGAGTAAAATCAGAAAGAAAAAAAGGTAAAACAGAGAGGTAAAGGGAGAATCCAGAGAACACAGTCCAATGGACAAAAAGGGTGGACTAGACAGTGTGTAAAACAGATGCCACAGCTACCAAGTGAAACTAGAGACATTTGATGGTTGTCAAACAATAGCTGGATTTGGTCAGGAAGTCATTTCTGGCAGCAGTTTGTGGAATGGGAAGTGAAATAGACGGAATGTGTGTGTGTGTGTGTGTGTGTGTGTGTGTGTGTATGTGTGTTACTGCTGACTGAATAAGAATCAGAGACTAAGTAATAATAATTATGACAAGAGAGAATAACAAAAATATATAAGCCAAGAGCTCACACTATATATCCGTAGATACTGGATAAGAAAATAAAATCATTCTACAATCAGAAAAGACTGCAGGGTCAAATAAGAACTTATTGATTTTTCAAAATGGGAGAATTGAAGGCAGGATGGAGGAAAAGCCAGTGCAGAAGATTTAGGGAAATGATAAAAATTCGAGTCCAGATTGCTGACAGCCATATGAAGGAGAAAAATCATAGAAACAAGACAAAATTTTATCCTTGAGTTCTCATTAAATCTCCCCCTCTGAAAGAGGTGGTAAGTAGGCGTGTGATTGAGCCCTGCAGGAACTCAGTACTGGGACTCTGGACACTGACAGGCAAGTTAGGTTTACTAGAGGTTAAGTGGTCTTCCAGAGGCTGGCACTCACGATGCAATCATTTTAGCTGTCTTTTGAGATAGAGCTTCTGGAGTGGTCAGGAAGTCTTCCCTAGCCCCACTGACATTAATGCCTCCCACTATATGCTTCCCTTGTATCTTTAGGTTTCTTACCAGCTCTAAGTAGGTTTTTCAGGCACCACTGGGCTATAGACTCTGGTCTGTGTCTCATTTTAGCCCTGGTACTCAACACACTGAGCTTGTATTTGGTAGGCACTTGACAAATAGTAACAAAACGAAAAAATTGCTAAAAGCAAAGTACAGGTAACCTGGGATCTATCTTGCCTGATGCCCACAATGCCTGCCAACTTAGAATATCCTCTGGAAAATATTACATGATTTTGAACCATGTGCTACACAAATAAACTGATTACAGCAGACTGCTAGGCTGGCACTCAGAGGTGCACCCCTCAAGTGTTTTAAAGGCACTGTCGATTCAAATCGCACCTAAATTAAAAACAAACATCTCATGACTGGAGGATGTCATAGGTCAGGAAGTCATGTATAATAACAGTTTCTATGGGAGTTATCTAAACCAACTCCCTCTCAATGGATGCCCAAACATATTCTTTATTAGCTGAACATTAAGTGAAATTTTAGAGTTTACTCCAATGTAGCATGAATAATAACAAGCTGGAGTGAGATATTGGGGTTCAACCCGAAAACCAGAAAAGCAAAGAAGCCAATCCACTAGAGAAATCTTACCTCTAGCAAGGCTGGGCAACTGCAGACTAAGCAGACTAAACCTCTCTCTCCTCTCATTTTATATTCCCTATGGTTCCTTGTTTTTGTTTATGCAAGACAGGGTTTCTCTGTGTAGGTATGGAGTCTGTCCTAGAAATTGCTCTGCAGACCAGGCTGGCCTCAAAATCACAGAGATCAACCTGCCTCTGCCTCCTGAGTGCTGGGATTAAAGGTGTGCACCACCATCGCCTGGCCTCCAGTGGCTTTAGCTTTGCCTATGGTCTTCAGGCAAGATGTATTTTATTAAAATATGAACAATATAGCACTGTACTCCAATACTCCAGTGATGGAGAACATGTCTCTTTATGAAAATTCTCACTCCATTTTTGGATTGTTCTAGACATTAGAGAATTCTGGTGATACCCATGTTGCTCTTGCCAATGGGTCCCCATATTAAAGTAACTACAGAATAGTCTTCCTTGTGTCTGAAGAAGGCTACAGCAATCTCTCCCAAGGCCTCACTTTTCTTACTCCTTTGGCCTCTTTATGAGATAGGCATACCAGATGAAAGGCAAATCTATGTGTTTTCTCATCATTTATACTTAAGCTCTCTTATGAAAACCAACGGAATAATAAAAGATGTTAAAAATATAAAATTGGGGTAACATACATAATCATGTGGGAATAAAAACAGCCATGCACATGCACATTGGAGATCTGTCCTTATGTCCGACTCTCGCATCTCTTTCTGTTCTGATTGTGAAAAGCCTTACCTTAACCCAGTGTTCCACATCGTCAGTGTCAAGTGCAGACTGCAGAAAATAGAAACAAAGTTTTAATGCACAGCAACCACTTTGTCAACATCCTTCCCACTAACACACGTGGAAACAGATCCTTCATCCTTTCCTCCAAACTTTCTGTTGGCAAGTTCAGCACCAACTAGCAATGAGAACACACTGAACCACGGCAGAAGAAACAGAAAGCCTTGTCCAGGACATCTGTGTTACTTCTTGTGTAATCCACCTTGAACTGTAATGTAACTAACTGATCAACAGTCTAGGCATCAGCATTATATTTTTAAGTTCTCCAATGCTAAGACTCAAGATACAGAAATGCTAGATGTAACACTCCTTGTGAAACCCATACTAATGGCGGTTAATTCACCTCTCTGAGTAATTTTCTGCTTAAAGACGGTGGTCCTTTCTTTCCTGTTTGCACAAGCAGCCAGATGCCTTCCCGTCCTTCCTGCAACTGAGATGACATTTGGTCTAAAAGGAGTGGGGGTGTAGAACAGAATTATATCACTCAACTTGTACACTTGCACCAAGCAAATAATGAATGATCTCTACCCAGATATTAATTTGAAACAAGAAATCAGGCCTCATGGATCCTCCTCTGTATTCTCTGTGACTCCCATAAGCTTACAGAACTCTTTCTCTCTCTCTAATAATCATTGAGCAAACATAGGTATTTGCTTTGAAAAAAAATCAGGTATTTGAAAATAAAAAATGATGGGAGAGCAAAGTAACTGGCATGTGGAGGTTGGTGGGAAAGGCATGACGGTCTCCTTCATTTCTCTAACACTCTGCCTTCAGCTCACCTTACACACAATAATGCAGCTGTTCTGCTGAGTAACTGCCACTGCAACAAAGAGTAAGCCGATCCTACTCAAACACAGCTGAATTTCAAGGCGCTCTTGTGTTTTTACTTTCATTATCCTCTAGACAGTAATAATGAGCACTATCGGTAAAAAAAAAGAAAAAGAAAAAAATCTCTCTATTTGTAGTTCTAAGTTGTCCCAAATTTTTTATCTTTCATCATCAAATCTATATTCAGAAGCTATTTGGGGCCCACTATTATGGAACTGCTACTTTGCAGGTGAAGCGACCTCAGTTCCCACTCTGGAATGCTCTGGTCTCTGCCCTCTAGCATCAGGAACATGATTTTCACTAAGTGGAAGGTGTCCTGTGTACATTGTTTCTATATTTAGAAGAACCCACAAGAATGGCTGCTCTGGGCCCCACAAAAGCCACACATCTCGAGGATTGTCCTTCTTTTTAAAGGAAACTGTAACGGAGGGGTAAAAACAGCTGGTGAAGCTGCTCTGCAGCTGGAAGTTGACGCCCCTCCGTCTCAATGCTCTCATTTACATCTAAAGCATTTATTTTTGTGACTGTTAAAAAGGTATTCTGGAAAGCGCACTTGGTATGACTGTGACTTTGCACGTCTCTTTTGTCTGTTCCAAGTTTAAAACGGCTTTGTCGGGTTTTGAGTGTGTGTGTGTCTTTAGGAGCTAGTGTACAGAAGAGGTAACAGATAAAGGAAGGATCTATCGCTGAACGCTGGTGGAATTTAGAAATAACCATATGGATAAAGAATTGAGATAAAACCACTTGGAATTCTGGGTTCATTTTAGATGTCTGATGTAAAACTGGAAGGGGGAATATAAGGGATAATAGCAGAGAATTTAATGTGATTTGTTTTCTTCCTTTCAAAATTCCCTTACTTAAGATTTGAAAGGGAGGGGAAGAAATGTGCAGAAAGTTTCCTAAAACTGCTATTGGAGGTAAGGATGGGGGGGCAAATTTCCCTCACCCTAATGGACACTAGTAGACCTCTCCGCTTAGATGGGAATAATCCTTACAGGTTTTTGCCCACCAGAGTGGTGAGTACACAGACCCTAAGGCTCCTAGAACCACTCTCAGAGCTGTGCACGCCAGGTAAGGATGCCCCCGGGGGAAGAGTGAGGAACCGCAGGGAGGGAAGCGGCAGGCTTTCAGGACAGTGTGACGCCTAGGACTGGCCCATGTTTCTCAAAGCTTCCGTTTGGGATCACCTTAGCATTCAGCTTCCTTGAAAACCGTTTCCAGCGACTCAGCTCCATTTTCTTCTTTGAAGACCTTTCTTGGGACGCCAGCAGTACATTTTCAAGTTCAGGCCTACACTTAGGCCACAACAGTGACAATTTCTCCTCGTCACAGGCTGCATTTGGGTGGTGCAGGGAGTTGTAGTTCCACCACCTACCAATTAGACAGAGGTCGGACATTCTGGAACTACTCCTCCCAGGAGGCATTGCACGGGCAGCTCTCATTGCCCAGTTACCATGGCATCGGTGGGTCTCGCTGGGTTTGCTTTAGCAGGGCCTTTGCCTATGTCTGGCGCTTGGTGATGACACAGAACATCCTGATTGGTTCTGCATCAGAGGCGGTGGTTCAGTGGACCGCGAGCTGTGCGGGCGGAACACGTGTTATCTCCTGCAAGGAGTTTAAGGGTCCTGGCGGTACGGAGTGTTGTAATCTACGGGTGAGTGTCTCTTTTCCTTGATGAGAGCGGGTGAATCGCACCCACTTTCTTGCTTGCATTTCCGTCTTATTCCCACCTTGTTATTTCCTAGTTTCCTGTTGGTCTAGGCTTCCGCCCGCTCAGAGTCTCCTCAGTGAGATTGCCGGACACATACATCTTAGAGAGAAAGGGGCCTCTTTTCTCCCGGTCCCTGTCCGATGGTGAGCTGCTCAGCCGGAAATTTTTCTGAATTTACCAGGTACTTGAGAAGGCATAAAAACAGTAAGGTCTAAAGCTCCAGGGATGGCTAACGGGACTAAGAGAAAACTGAACCTCAATAGCCAAGCCTGGATGTTGTGAAGAACAGTTCACTGAAGGTGTATGTACTTTCAAGGCGGGGCACAAATTTAGAACTCGAGATTTGGACCCAGCTACTTGTTGGCAATTGAGTTTACTGCTAACAAAAATGGAACTGTATCTGTTATGCCCAGATCGCGGAGTTCCCCCCCTCCCCCAGAAAACAAACAACCAGGAGACTGAGTCCTGTATGTAAAATCAAAGAGCTTTTATTTTTACACAAGTTTGCAAACTCGGTCTCTCTGTGTGTACAATGTTTTGGAGTGATCAGAGAGCCCCTCAGTTAGAGTTGGGTTTTTATAGTAGCAAAGGTGGGGGTGAGGGATTTCTAAGGTTTAGGAGCCCTGATTGGCTGACATTTGTCTAGGGGGGTGTCTTGGTGAAAAGCAATGGGTGTGTTTAGGAATTCCCTTTGGATGGTCTGTTCCTGGGTGGTCCCTGGGTAGACTCAGTTTGTGGTCTTTATGGGAACCAGGTATTGCCTCAGGGTAAACTACTGAGACTCAGGCCTCTATAGAGCTTGTCTAGGCTGGGTCCTATAGTACCTACACCCTGGAAGTATTATATGTGATTGAAAATCACTTTATGCAAACCTTCTACCAGGAAATGTAAACCAAACTTTAAATTGGAAATATGCTAAGGAAGGCTGAGCCCCCATAGTCCTAGCTTCTGTCCTCTAACTTGAGTATGGACAGAAAGAAGGTGGTTGAACAGGTTGTGTTACATGGAGACCTTACTCTGTCCCAACAGTAGATCATTTGGAAGAATTAGTTTCTTGTCTGTTCTTTGGGACAGGTGCCTTTTGGGAGAGGTGCCATTTTTTCCTGAAAGAAAAGCAGAGTTCAGAGAGGTGACCATAATATAATATGTGTCCATTTAGAAAGGCTATAGAGCAGTGTTGTTCTCAACCTTCCTAATGCTGAGTTCCTCATGTTGTGGTGAACCCAATTATCAAATTACTTTTGTTGCTACTTTGTAACTAATTTTGTTACTTCCATGACTCCTCATGTAAATATTTGTGTTTTCTGATGGTCTTAGGCAACCCCTGTGAAAGTGTCTACCCACAGGTTGAGAACCATTGCCATAGAGACTGGGATAATGGATTAGAGGTGGAGGAGGGAGATAGGAAAACGCAATAACACTGTAGCAAAATGGGTAATATTGCAGTTAAGATGGAAACATTTCATGTGCTGCTTGACAAATCGAGTTTCTCCTAAGCCACCGGCCTATGTTATGATTTCTAAAACTAGACTTCTGTAGTTTCAGGACCAGCTCTGGTAACCGCCTTCGTCAGTGTTCTATTATTGTGAAGATACACCATAACCAAAGCAACTTTTATAAAAGAAAGCCTTTAATTGGGGGCTTGCCTACAGTTTGAGAGTTTTAGACCATTTACATCATAGCAGGAAGCATGTTGGCATGCAGGCAGACACTGCAGCAGTAGCTGAGAGTTGTATCCTCATCTGTAGGCTTGGGCTTTTGGAACCTCAGAGCACACCCCCAGTGACATACTTCTTCCAGCCAGACCCCACCTCATTCCTAATCCTTCCAGATAGGGCTATTCCCTGGGGACGAAGCATTCAAATATATGAGCCTATAGGGGCCATTCTTATTCAAACCATGACAGTGACTTTGTTAACATCATTTTACTAATGTATAAGAGGCAGGAGAGAATAGGCTCTGTTGTATTTGGTATGAGGGTTAATGGAGTTAATGTATAAAGCACAACAGTAAATACCCAATAAATGTAGCTACTGCTGTTGTTAGACCTTTGGATGGATGAGATTAGTCTAACTTTGTTGTGACCAATAACATTCAGACTTACTTGATCATCATTTGCATCCCTCCCCCCAGACAGCGTCTCATTATGTATCCCTGTCTGGCCTGAAACTCGCAGAGATTTGCCAACCTCTCTGTCTCTCAGGTGCTGGGATTAAAGACGTATGCCACCACTTTCTGCTGAATATTTTTTCTTTCCTTTTTTTAAAAATTTATTTATTTATTATGTATCTGTCTGTATGCTTGCTGGCCAGAAGAGGACACCAGATCTCACTACAGATGGCTGTGAGCCATGTGGTTGCCAGGAATTGAACTCAGGACCTCTGGAAGAGCAGTCGATGCTCCCAACCTCTGAGCCATCTCTCTGGCCCTCCTTTTCTTTTTTTAAGAGTTACTTTTATTTTCTGTTTGTGACTGTTTTTGCCTGTACACATGCATGTGCATCACAAGCATGCATAGCACTTAATTAGTGGCATTGAGTGCTAGGATCCAGACCTGGGTCTTCTGCACAAATAGCAAGTGCTCCTAACCACTGAACCGATGCCCCAGCCCCGTATTTCTTATTTTTGATATGCCTTTTTTTTAACCTTCATGGGATAATTGAAATTTTCTTTAAACTTCTCAATTCCTTTCAAACATGTTTGGATATTGTATATTCTGTCATTCATTTCCTTGATGACTATTTCCAGACTTAACACATGTACCTAATAAAGTTTAGAATTGTCAGTATATTTCTCCCCCACCAAATAGTGTAAAAATTTTGAAGTATTTAGAATATTATAGCATCCATCATTTGTGAGTCAGTGCAGTGGGTCATGTTGTTCAGAAGTCCTTCACAGTTTGTTTCTGTACATATATAACTGTTGATGCTGTATGGAGAAGATGGAGGAACTATTCCTCCCCCAAAGTCTGATCATTGGGGCTTGCTGCATTCAGTTACCAAATTTGGAACAACTTTCCATAAAGACAATCTATTCAAGAAGCATTTAAAAATTATTTCTCTCCCGACAGATGCAGGAGAATGGCACTAGTGGTGTTAGGGCAGGGTATTGTCAGTTTCCCTACAGGCTCAGGGTTCCCTCCTAAAGACCTCCAAAGGCTTTATCTGTGGGAGTGAGAGGGAAAGACAAAGCCAGCAACAGAGGAGATTCACAGTGAGTGCAAAGGGAGGGGATGGTGAGGAAAGCCAGTAGAACCACTTGGTGTCGTGGAGACATTGGTCTGCATCGTCAACTTTGCGTGTGTTAGTGGTTATGCCACTCCCAAATTGTGTTTTAAAAACTATGCCCTGTGGTTGCTGGAGGCTGTTGTGTAGGTACAGCTTTCTTGTGGATACAACGGGCCAGAGAAATCCTGTGATCTATGCATGGGAGCTGTTTCTTCTCAGCAGCTGCCATAGCCTGGTCATTGGTACATTATTTAAGACAAACAAACAAAAAAAGGTCAAAAATCAAAACATATATATGTCAGTGTATATTTATGTCTATATTGTATGCATTAATTCATAATAAAAACTTGTATATAAAAATATTACAATTAGGAAAACATCTAATGTTGGACAATGAATGAAGATAGGAAGTATTGCTTCTTCTAGCTCTGAAAATAAATCTGTTTGTGTTTTAAATGTTGATTTCTGGCTAAGGTGCATTTTCTAGGGCCAGTAATATGGTTCAGTGGGTAAAGGTGCTTGCCAAAAAGTAGCTATGACCTGAGTTTGAGTCCTGAGACCCTACATGGTAGAAGGAGGAACTGAGTCCTACAGGCTATGCACTAATGTCCACACTGAGCTGTAGTATACATTTGCATGTGTCCGTGCGCTTCCATGTACATACATACACACACACACACACACACACACGAATAAATGTGATAAAATAGTGCAGTCCTTTTTTTAATTTTTATTTCTTTTATTTATTTATTTTTTTGTTTTTGTTTTTCAAGACAGGGTTTCTCTGTAGTTTTTGGAGCCTGTCCTGGAACTAGCTCTTGTAGACCAGCTGGCCTCGAACTCACAGCCATCTGCCTTCCTCTGCCTCGCGAGGGCTAGGATTAAAGACTTGTGCTACCACCGCTAGGCTCATTTTTATTTCTTGAGACAGGCTATCACTGTGGAACTCAGGTTCGTTATGGAGTCAGTATCCCCTGCCTCAGCTTGCATCTGGGACTGGGTTTTCACCACAACTAGTTTGTCCTTAGATTTCTCAATATTTAGTCCATCATCATGAAGCAGATTCACTGACAATATGCAGTCACCTTTTTTGAAATCATATTCCATTTTCTTGTAAGTTTAACCATCCCAGCTAAAGAACTGTATCACACAAAAGTCAATCTCTGCATCTAAGAACTGGTGGCTGTCTTCAGAGGGTTTTAAACTGCATCTCAATGCCATATAGGTTTACCCAAATGAGGGGGAGGTGATGTGGGAGGAGCCTTGCTGGTAAGCCACAGCCACATGGCAATACCCAGATTAATTTTTAAAAAAGGGTTAATTTAAGATTAGCCAATAAAAAGCTAGAGCTAATAGGCCAAGCAGTGATTTACTTAATACAATTTCTGTGTGGTAATTTCCAGTCTTGGTGGCTTCCGACTACAGGGAGGAATCCAGTAAAAGTGTTCTGAATGTATAGCAATCATATGAATGTATAGCAATCATATGAATGTGTAGGAATCATGATGTATAGCAATCGTATGAATGTGTAGCAATCGTATGAATGTGTAGTAATCGTATGAATGTATAGCAATCATATGAATGTGTAGGAATCATGAATGTATAGCAATCGTATGAATGTGTAGCAGTCGTATGAATGTATAGCAATCATATGAATGTGTAGCAATCATGAATTTAAAACACCAAGCAAATAATCCAAGGTATGTCTGGTGGCACTCACCTGTGTTGCAGTCTGGGGCTTCACTGCAGCCTTGGTTTTGAATGCCCAACTAGACGGTTTGTGCCGCTGCACCATGTGACTCTCCCCCCCAAAAAATCAAAAACTGTACTGAACACCTCAGCTGAGATTTAAGACTGTTGTGTCTTTTATGCAAAGCTTTCTGTCCTTATAGGAAAAGCATTTATGATTATAAAATCAAAATTTTAATCAACTCTGAAAAATATTCAAGGTGCATCTTTTTAATGTCAAATATTAAGCCAACCTTTAATTCTTTATTAAAAAATAAACAAGTACATTAATTTCTTTAGGATGCCAATTTGTTTTAACCTGCTTCTGTTTGTGTGTACACATGCAGGTGGAGGCCTGGGGCTGGCATCAGGAGTCCTCATCCTTCTACCTTATTCATTGAGGCAGGGTCTCAGCCAGACCTAGAGCTCACTAGTACAGCTGGTTTCTTCTTTCTATAGCTTGTTCTGGGGATAGGGATACCCTTTCTTTGCCTTCTGAGGCTAGAATTCAAGGTAGGCTGTCATACCCACCTGGCATTTACATGGGTTCTGAGAATCGAAACTCCTGTCCTCCCGTTCAACACAAATACTTTGACCATTGAGCCATCTCCTCAGTCCCTTTGTCTTTAATAAATGGTAAAATTAGATTTGTACCAGGGATGTGTATTTTCTTTATGGCTTGTTATCAGTGAATTTTTTTGTACTTATTTCATGTCCATAGGTTTTATGACCATATCTCTGACAAAAAGAGGCTATGAATAGAGACTGTCAGCAGCTGTCCTCCATGTGACCCAGGGCTTGCTGCGACGCTCTGCCTAAGGGTGAACGAAGCTACCTTCTCCTCAGTCCCAGCAGGTTGGAAAGGGTGATGGAGAATGCACTCAGGATTAAGTTAGTTATGCTCCAGGCTCTCCTGATAATGATGGGGCCTCTCAGACCATGCTTATTCTTCTCTCTTGGGGGGAGACTGAGTCAGGATTTTCAGGTTTTATGTCTCTGCACTCTTTAAAAACAGTGGCTGGTCTGACCTTGGAGAATGAGCTGCTTTATATTGAATTTGTGACAGTTGCCCTTATGAATACATTTGTTACTTATTTTAATTCTCTTTGTAGCCAATATTACATTTAGCTTTCTGTTTGAGCCTTCTGTAGGGCAAAAGCACTTACTGATCCATTTTTCCTTTATCTGATTTTGTTTAGTCTCCAATTTTAAAAATTGCTTTTGGAGTTGCTGACTTGCTTTATTCTTTTTTTTAATTTTTATTTATTTATTATGTATACAACATTCTGTCTGTGTGTATGACTGCAGGCCA
>LOEQ01000061.1:156768-176244 GCA_001685075.1 Bramus lutescens
CAAGAAGAGGCTAGATATAATGGGCCAGGCAGTGCTTAAATGAATACAATTTGTGTGTTGTTGTTTTGGGTGTTAAGCTAGCCATGCAGGAGCCGGGCGGGACGAAAAGCAGACCTGCTCCCCTTTCACTACATCTGGGTACATATGAAAGGGGTCAGAATAAAGAATTCTTGAAGAAGATTAGGGGGTGTCTGGTTGGATTAGAGGAGAACAGGTGTTAGCCAGGTCAAGGTGGAAGTAGTGGTTAGGGTAAATGGGTGTGGCCAACGCTCCATAGACTAGAGCACAGACCATAGGATGCATACACTCCAGAGCTCACACATGAGCCTCATTCATGTGTTCTGATGGGTTAGTATCTTTTGTTCCAGAAGTAGAACTTTATGTGCAGATGTGTGTGCCCATTTATTTAGTTGGAGGAAAACCTTAGTTATAGCAGCTATGGAACTGGGTCTTCTGTGGACCCCTTTCTCCTCAATTCCCCCAACATCTAGGCTTTGTTAAGTAAATGGCTCCTGTATCCTTGGTCATCCATCTTCTCTTTAGAAGGAAGCTTCATGATGCCTTGCTCGTTCAGAAGAGGGGGTTCTGAAATCTCAGTCTCCATACGCTGAGAACAATTGCAATCACCAGCTTTTGTTTAACTCTGTGAAGCTGTGATTCTTTGCTTGTCTAAAACACCTGATGGTCTAAAAAAGAGCTGAATGGCCAACAGTGAGGCAGGGCTGGCAGGCAGAGAATAAATAGGGGGAATAATCTGGAAGAAGGAGCAGCAAGAGAATAAGGAGAGAAAAATATCAGTAGCCAGCCACCCAGCAACCCAGCCAGCCTTGGAGTATGAGTTGAAAGTAAGGTGTACAGAAATAGAGGAAGATAAAAGCACAGAGGCAAAAGATAGAAGGGAAAACTTGAGATATAAGAGAAGCTTGTTAGAAACAAGCCAAGCAAAGGCTGGGCATTTGTAAGTAAGAATAAGACTCTGTGTGTGATTATTTGGGAGCTGAGTGACAGGCCCCCCAAAAGAGCCAGGAGTAAAGAGCAAAAACAACAGCAAGCTTCAAAGTCTACTGCCCATGGCTAGCATGCACTTGCCAGAGATCATTGTAATGACTGAAATTTAGCAAATAGGGTAGAACACCGCCGGGGCTTTTAACTTTTTAAATTTGTTTTCTTCTCCTTTTTTAAGTGAAGTCCTATGGGAAATGTGGAGTACCATATGAATTTAAGTTTCTATGGTTTACTAATCATTTTTTTAAGTATTTTATGTGTCTGGATGTTTTGTCTGCATGTATGTGTGTACATGCTTGTTGCCCTTGAAAGTCAGAAGAGACCATGTTAGATCCCCTGGAAACTGAGTTACAGGTGGCTGTTGTATGAGGCCGCTTGTGTGTTCCCAGCCACCCAGACTTCCAAAATAACCACACAGAAACTGTATTAATTAATTACTGCTTGGCCAATTACTTAAGCGTATTGCTAGCTAGCTCTTACATCTAGAATTAACCCATCTCCATTTCATATTTTACCACGAGGATTGTGGCCTACCAGGAAGGTTTCAGCATGTCTGTCTCTGGCCGTGGCTCCATGGTTTCTCCCTGACTCTGCCTCCTTTCTTCCAGCATTCAGTTTAGTTTTCCCCACCTAGCTCTACTCTACCCTATTATAGGCCTAAGACAGTTTCTTTATTAACCAATGATATTCATAGCATACAGAGGGNCCTTTCTTCCAGCATTCAGTTTAGTTTTCCCCACCTAGCTCTACTCTACCCTATTATAGGCCTAAGACAGTTTCTTTATTAACCAATGATATTCATAGCATACAGAGGGGAATCCCACATCAGGTGGCTATGCAACACATAGCTTATTTAAGAGGCTAGGCTAGCTCCATCCCACAGGTCTGCTGTCCTTGTCAGATGTCTCACGGTCCTGGCATCTCCAATATACTGGGCTCTCCACAAGCTGCACCGTCCGTCACCAATGGCTTGGCCTCTCTTCAAGGACTCCCATCTCATGGTACCAGTCCTGAGCTTCTCTTCCTAACCCTAAAGTCCCTGGGGTTTCTACACAGTTGAGCCTTCGCCGTCACCACGAGTCTTTCTTGGGCTCTCATAGTGCCAAGCCTCAGCTGTTCTCCGTGACCTCTTCATGCCTTTGAAACCAGTGCCACATGGGAAAATCTTACAAAGTTGAGATGCTAGCATGAACTGCTGTCTTGACCCTCTCTAGATCACTGCTTCTGTGTGCTGATGCCCCAATGACTTCACCTCTGATGCTGATCTCTTCTTAATCACTGCTAGTTTTTCAGTTCCCGCTAACCAGCATAGATTGTCCCAGTAAAGCAAAGGTTTCACTTGAGTGGTTCAGGTGTCTTTTTAATCACAGCTCACACTTCAGCTCCAGCTGATCAGAACCGTAGATTCTCAATTCAAAATATCAAAGGAATGTCCCTGATAGTCTTCGTGGGACTTCGCAAACTAGGCCCACAACTGTCTGCATCAGTTTCAGCATTTCCTTCCAGGCTCCCACAACAACTCAGTAAGCTCCAAGCACTCGATAGAACCCAAAGTTCCAAAGCCTTTCTTTCCACAGGGCTACCCAAAATAACATGGTCATCATAGTAGTTTCCCCTGAACCGGACCCCAATTTCTGTGTTAGTGTTTCTACTGCTCTGATAAAGATATTGTGACCAAAAGCAATTTTGGGTGAGAAGGGTTTATTTAGAGACTTTAACGTATCAAGACAAAAACTGAAGCAGAGGCCCCAGACGAGCACTGCTTGCTTGCTTGATCTGCATGACTCGTTTAGCCTGCTTTAGTATAAAACGCTCGACCACCAACCCAGGAATGGCACTACCACAGTGAGCTGGATCCTCCAACATCAGTCAGTGATCAGGAAAATGCCCCACAGGCTTGTCCACATTCCGGTATCATGGAAGCCATTCCTCAATTGAATTCCCTCTTCTCATGTATGTCCAGGTTTGTGTCATGTTTGTATTGTGTGGATCTTTACATTTAATTCTTTTGGGTTGGAAGGTCTCAAATAATTTTCTTCCTTTCACAGGCCTTCTATAAATCCAAGATGAGGTTCCAGCTGTTCGCTGAGATTAGAGTTGCTTCATCTACCAGCACAGGCTGACATGCTGAAAAGCTTTTTCCCATAGCACTCTGAACGGTTCTTTTTGTGTCTACACAGGCATGCCAGAATCTCTCTTCTTCTGCTCCCTGCACGATCCAGTCAGCCCCGGCGCATCTGGTTATGTAACAAATAAGGTACTTTCTCAGCCTGGTCCCTGGGAAGTGCAGTTACGGTGGCCCTCAAATGCTGCATGATTCCATCATGCCCTCTGTTTGTGGTCAGGATTTAACAGAGTGTGATGGTGTAGAAGACTGAGGAGGGCTGCTTGAAGGTGAGTTAAGTTGGGCAACAGATCTCAGCATATCTGTGTTGGAAATACTGAGAGCAGCGGTCCTCAGCCTGTGGGTCTCAGCCCTTTGGGGGCTCAAACAACCATTCCACGGGGGTCACATATCAGATATCTGCATTACGATTTGTAATAGTAGCAAAATGATACTTACGAAGTAGCAACAAAAATAATTTTATGGTTAGGGGACACCATTAACATGAGGAACAGTATGAAAGGGTTACAACATTAGGAAGGTTGAGAACCACTGGCTTAGAGTACAAGAAGGTCAAGTACCTGCCAAATAGGAAATTGCTGAGAGGAGAGTAAATGCAGTCTTTGGCTGTGGCATTGTGCGTGTGATTCTTTCACTCCAGGAAGAGCAGGAGAGGTGCCAATGAGTTATGAAGATGTACCCTGTAGCATGGAGCCTCGGTCAGTACTGCTGCTGGCAGATCAGGATTTGAAAGGCTGGATTCAGAGGTTGTAGCGAGTAAAGAATGGTATCAGAAGCTCTGTTAAAAGTTTCACCTGAGCCAGGCTCTGTTTGCCCTGCTCTTAGGAGAGCATCGGGCAGGGCTCAGTGCTCAGTCACTTCCCCCTGATGTATTTTCTTTTTCAAGGCTTGGTTTTGGGCTTTTTTTGTGTGTTTGTTTGTTTGTTCCCTCAAGACAGAGTTTCTCTGTATCTTAGGCTGCCTGTAGACCAGGCTGGCCTTGAACTCACAGAGATCTATTGTGATATTTTGATTATATTCTGACACATAAACCTTGCTTAGTTAGAGTCAGAGGGTGGAGCCAGCCATTAGCTGACCCTAGTGGTTTGAAGGACTGTAGAGAGAAACAAGAGGTAGAAAGCAGCTGGTGGCTTTTCATCTACTTCTCTGGTCCTTCAGGTTTTTATCCCGATTTCTGACTCCTAGTTTTATTGATAAGATTAATTAAATTAATGCTTCAGAGATCTGCCTGCCTCTGCCCCCTGAGCACAGAGGTCCCAGTGTGTTGCCACTGCCACTCGGCACGAATACTGTTTTCAATTGAGCTTCTGACTTGAGCTTTTGATTTTTAATTAGAACTTGTTAAAGATGGTATGTTTTATTCATGTAGATATAAATTGCTGCAGGAGCTTAGAGGAGGGAACCATGAATTGTGTCCAGGATATCTAAAGTGAGTACATTAGCGGAGGTAATATGAAAACTTAGTTCCCTCGAGGATGCATACATAGTATCTTAGCCAGACAAGGAAGTAGGAGGAAAGTGTAGTGAATCTCTTACTCACCTGTGCAGGGTCCTGAGTTGTCTCCTCTCTGCAGCTCTTGGGAATCGCCATGTCCCGCGTTACTGGTTCCTTTTTATGTTCATGTTACTCTTGGTAATTCCTCATCTCTCGCTCCACGCAGTCTGTGTCTGTGTGGGGTTTTGGAGGTCGAGTGGAAATGACCGTTTCGAAGTTCATGGCAATTCAGGAGGCCCTGCAGCCGGACTGGTTCCAATGCCTCTCAGATGGGGAGGCATCTTGTGCAGAAGCAACTTCCATAAAAAGGGCCCGGAAGTCTGTGGACCGGTCACTTCTGTTCCTGGACAGCTGTTTGCGACTACAGGAAGAGTCTGAGGTGAGGCCGCCCTCTAGCCGCTCTGGAAACACTCACCTCCCATCTGCATCTTTGCGCCTTAGCTGTTTTCCACCTGCTTCCCTGCTCACTTCTTTGTCTCCACCTGTTCCTGTTTTCCTTTGCTGATCCTGGGAAGTTCCTTCTCCAGGATTCCATTGTAGGTTCTTTTCACTGTGCCCTGCGTTGTCCCCAAACTGCCTTCCCTTGGTTTTCATTATTTGTTGAACAGTTTTGAAAATGTATATACTGTCACTTTCCTTCTGCTCGCTGTGAGAGTTATAACTCTATACATCCTGGACCGTAGCTGAGTTGTGACATTAGAATGTTCAGATCTGGGCAGCTGGACTCCTGGTCTTGTTTCCTCAAGCCTAGTCACCGTTAATACTTAGCCTTGGCCTACGACATTCACCAAGTTCCTGGGCCCAGGAGTTTTACACTTTAGATTTACTGGTCCTGCACATTACTGACCAGTTGTCTACCTCCTTCCTCCTGTCTCTGTAAACATGCCTCAGATCTGTCCCTTCTCACACTCCTGTCGTACCCGTCTCTTGGGTTGGTGGTTACTTCTGACCTATTTTAGCTGCCTCCATTCTCGTTTCTGTCCGGTCTTCATCTTTGCTTTCCAGAAGATCCCTGTGTAAAGCATGGAGGAGAGCCCACTGCCTACTTTGTTAAAGAATCCAAGTTTCTTCACTTCAGCTCTCACGGTCTGCTGTCACCTGGCATGCCCCTACTCATCATGGACTGCTTTATCCTTTGACTGGCTGTCTGGTCTCTCTGAATGACTTTGCAGTTCCTTGAAGCATTCATTTGTTTCATTTCGGGCCACCTATTTTCCCCCTGGATTTTTCTTCTATCTCCAGGCATAGTCCCTCTCTTGCTTCCACCAGGTCCATTTATTCACTCACCAATTTATGGAACTTCCTTGACACTTCCAGGAACCTCCCATCATCCTTTGTTACCCCTTTAATATGTGTGTGCTGTGCTGTAGCCCAGCCTTACCTTACGACACCAATTTCTTTACGCATTTGCTTTTATTAAGCTATAGTCTCCATAAACTCTGCTTTTGTGTGCCGGTTTTGTATTTGTATTGTATTGCAGAACATCTGACATACCGTAAGCCCATAGTGAAGTGTTGTGACGAGCTGATAAAGATGAGGCTGTACCAGTAAATCTCAGCATTTGCGACCATGGTTAGTGAGCTGGCGAAGGATGCAGTACGCAGAGAGCAGAGGAGGCAGGGAAGCAAAGGGACTGATCAGTCAGACTTGGTGGCTCATTCCTGATGCCAGCACTCAGCACATAGGACATGAGGCAGAAGGATTCAAGTCCAGTAAGTGTTGGGCACCTTTCTGTATCCTGAGCACTTGTGTCTTGACTTTGCTAATAGTGCCTCCTTTCTTAAGTGTTCCATTTTAAACAGTACAGTAAGTACACAACCAAACTGCTCATGTCCATGAACAGGAGTTTCCTACACAAAACTGTGGTAGTGGTGTGAAGGGGAAGGCCTATCCACTGTCTGCTCTGTGCATGCAAACATCTTTTCCTGGGATTCCTTACTGGATCAGACCATACTCTTTTTGTTGTTGGTGGTGGTGGTTGTTTGCTTGCTTATTTTTTGTTTCTTTTTGTTTTTCGAGATAAGGTTTCTCTGTGTAGCCCTGACTGTCCTGGAACTTGTTCTGTATACCAGGTTGACTTTGAACTAAGAGATCTGTCTACCTCTTCTTCCCAAATGCTTGAGATTAAAGGTGTGTACCACCGCCGCCTGGCTATGAATCTTTTTTATACCATTCAGTACTAAAGCTATGCCACGTTCTGTTTTGGCCATTTTTTTGTTCCTCAGATAATCCCTAGGTTGGGTATAGTAAAATAGATAAAACCTAGGTTGGTTTTGTCCAGGTGGTTGGATTTGTGTCAGGGCTACAGGAAGGGAGTTGACTTTTAGCCGTATCTGCTATGGAAGCAGGAAAAGGAAGTGGTGACATTCTGCCTAGCATCTACTGAATTAGTCAGGCTGTTTTTTGATTAGGAGACTTTTTAAATGACTGTTTCTATTTCTTTGGGAGTTATAGGTCGATTTAAATTATTTATCTGGTCTTGATTTAATTTTGGTATGTGGTATCTATCCAGAAAACTGTCCGATTTTGTACAGTACAGTGTTTTGAAGTATGACCTAATGGTTCTCTGGATTTCCAGAGAAATGTGTCTGTTATGTCCCCCTTTTCATTTCTGATTTTTTTTTTTTAATTTGGGTATTCTCTGCCTTTTGATTAGTTTGGACAAGGGTTTGTCTGTCTTGTTGATTTTTCTCAAAGAACTAACTCTTTGTTTCATTGATTCTTTGTATTGTTCTTTGTTTCTCTTGTATTGATTTCCGCCCTCAGTTTATTTACTGTCATCTGCTCCTCCTGGGTGAGTCTGCTTCTTTTTGTTCTAGAGCTTTCTGGTGAGATTTCTCCAGCTTCTTTATGTAGGCACTTAGTGCTATGATCTTTCCTCTTAGCACTGCTTTCGTAGTGGCCCATACGTTTGGGTATGTTGTGTCTTCATTTTTGTTGAATTCTAGGAAGTCTTTGATTTCTTTCTTCCTTGACCCCGTGGTTAATCAGTTGAGTGTTGTTCAGTTTCCATGAGTTTGTAGGCTTTCTGCAGTTAGTGTTGCTGTTGAATTCTAACTTTAAGCCTCGGTGATCCAGTAAGATACAGGGGATTATTTTGTATTTGTTGAGAATAGCTTTGTGACCGAGCATGTGGTTAATTTTAGAGATGGTTCCATGAGGTGCCGTATATTCTTTTGTGTTTGGTTGAAGTGTTCTATAGATGTCTGTTAAGTCCGTTTGAGTCATAACATCTGTTAGAACGCTTATTTCTCTGATAATTTTCTGTCTGGCAGAGCTGACAATTGGTGAGAGTAGGGTATTGAAGTCTCCCACTATTAGTGTATGGGGTTTGATGTGTGTGTGATTTAGTAATGTTTCTTTTACAAATGTGGGTGCCCTTGTATTTTGGGCATAAATGTTCAGAATTGAGACTTCATCTTGATGAGTATTTCCTATGTTGAATGTGAAATGTCCTTTTCCATCTCTTTTGATTCATTTCAGTTTGAAGTCTTATTTTGTTAGATAGTAAGATAGCTAGACCCGCTTATTTCTTAGGTCCATTTAAATGGAAAATCTTTTCCTCACTCTTTACTCTGAGGTAATGTCTGTCTTTGAAGTTGAGCTGTGTTTCTTATATGCAGCAGAAGTATGGATTCTGTTTTCATATCCATTCTGTTAACCTGTTGGCTTTTTATAGGCAAATTGAGTCCATTGATAATTAAGAGATACTAATGACCAGTGATTGTTAATTCCTGTTATGTTTTGGTTTTATTGTTGGTAGTGATAGTGTGTGTATGTGTTTCTCTTCTTTGGGATTTGTTGATGTGAGAGTATCTGTTGCCTGTGTTTTTGTGGATGTAACTGTGTTCCTTGGGTTGGAATTTTCCTTCTAGTACCTTCTGTAGGACTGGATTTGTTGACACATATTGGTTAAATCTGGTTTTGTCATGGAATATCTTGTTTTCTCCATCTATGGTGATTGAAAGTTTTGCTGGCTGTAGTATCCTGGGATGGCATCTGTGGTCTCTTAGTGTCTGCAAAACATCTCTCTAGGACCTTCTGGCTTTCAGTGTCCATTGAGAAGTCGGGTCTAATTCTGATAGGTCTGTGTTTATATGTTACTTGGCATTTTTCCTTTACAGCTCTTAGTATTCTTTTAGTATTCTTTCTTTATTCTGTATGTTTAGTGTTTTGATTATTGTGTGTCGAGGGGACTTTTTTTGTTGTTCTGTCTATTTGGTATTCTCTAAGCTTCTTGTATCTTTATAGGCATGTCCTTCTTTAGGTTGGTAAAGTTTTCTTCTATGATTTGTTGAACATATTTTCTGTGCCTTTGAGCTGGAATTTGTCTCCTTCTATCCCTGTTATTCTTAGGTTTGTTCTTTTCATGGTATCCCAGATTTACGTTAAGAATTTGTTGAATTTAACATTTTCTCTTGCCTATGAATCTATTTTCTCATTGTATCTTCAACCCCATGTTTCTCTCTTCCACTTCTTGTATTCTGTTGGTTATACTTGCATCTGTAGGTCCTGTTCTCTTACTCAGATTTTCCATTTCCAGAATTCCCTTGGTTTGTATTTTCTTGATTGCCTCTATTTCAATTTTCAAGTCTTGAACTGCTTCCTTTACTTGTTTGTTTTTTCTTGGCTTTCTTTAAGGGATTTACTGATTTCCAGTTTTTTGTCTTTTCTTCTACTTCTTTAAGGGAATTTTTCATTTCCTTTTAAGGGCCTTTATCATCTCATAAAGCTATTTTTAAGGTTGTTTTCTGCTTCATCTGCATTGGGATGTTCAGGTCCTGCTGCTGTAGAAGCACTAGGTTCTGATGGTGCCACGTTGCTCTTGATGTTATTGAATGTATTCTTACACTGCTGTTTACCCATCTGGGTTTGGGATGATTATAGGTACAGGTGTTAATTCTTATGATGTCTTTGTTGGATGGGTCTTTTGTTCTTTATTGTGTGTTTCTTTTTTTTGTCTTTTGACTGAATGGCCAGGGGTTCTGGTAATTGGCTAGTTGTCCAGTTGAGTAGGGTTGTCTCAGCTGAGGTTTGTGAGGATTTGGATGCCTAGTTATAGCATATATTTCTGTTCTTCTGGCTAGTGTGGGCTTTACTTGTGCCCATGGGGTCTGTTCTTCCAACTGGTGTGAGTGTTGCCTGTGCCTGTTCTTCTATCTGGTGTGGGTGGGGCACATGCCAGTAGGGTCTGCTGGAGAGGGCTGTTTGCAGGGTGGCTGCTTTTCCAATTGATGTGGGTAGAGCTTGTGCCTTTAGGGGCTGCTGATCTTGGTAGGGGGAAGATGATGGGCTTGGTGGGTTTGGGCGACGGAGTGGGTTTTGTAGGTTATAGTGTCCAATGGGTGGCGGCAGTGGTGGAGTGGCCTTCCCACCGGACTCTTAACTGTTGCCTGCTACACTGTGTTCTTTAGAGCCCTAAAGGTTCTTGGAGTGCACATCTATAGTACCTTCAAAGACCTCTTTCTTCTGTCTTTTGGATTTCAATGAAAAATTCATGCAAACAGGTCTTGGGTTCTTGTAACGGTTAAAGGCGTTCAATTCTTTCTTCTCTCAGGTGCTTCAGAAAAGTGTGATCATTGGAGTGATCGAAGGTGGAGATGTGATGGAAGAGAGGTTGAGGTCCGCACGAGAGACAGCCAAGCGGCCCGTGGGGGGCTTCCTTCTGGACGGCTTTCAAGGGAATCCAACAGTCACAGAAACCAGGCTGCACTTGCTGTCGTCAGTCACCGCAGAGCTGCCAGAGGACAAACCAAGGCCAGTGCTGGGTTAGGATGCAGGCCAGCCTTGTGAGAGGTGGCAGGGTGCTGGTGACGGTGTGATGCGCTCTGCACAGGTGCTTTCCATGTCTTGGATCTTCCTGTCTTATTCTCGGCCAGCTGGGCAGTTTCCATCGAGGCTGCTCTCCTGGTTTCAAAATGTAGAGGGGTAGGATTGGCATGAGATGAGTTTGAGTCTCATAACCGTGGACAATTGTGTCTCTCATTCTGTTTCCTCTCATCCTTGAGGCAAAGACAGACACTCATTTTTATTTATTGTGACATGGTACCTGCAGACAAGTGTAAAGTCATGTGCCATTCTCATTTAAATCAAGGTATGTTGGAGTCCGCTGTGCTTAGTGGCATGAGGATATGCTCTGTTAGTAAGGACCTTCGAGAAGTTTCTGCTTTTGTGACAAGCAGTGAGTGGTGGCATTTTGTTTTTTGAATTGATGAAGCTCATAGGATTGGTTCTTTTGAATACTGCACTGGTAACAGAGATGAGAAGCTAGTCTGGATTTCAGAGCAGCTGATGCCACTCTAGTACCTAAATTTTCTTAATGTATTTACTTATACATCTGTGGAATCTTGTGTAGTCCAGGCTGGCCTCAAACTTGCTATGTATCTTCTGATCTCTGCCTCCCGAGTGCTGGGATTACAGGTGTGTGCCATTGCTCCAGCACTGGGGATGGAGCCCAGAGCTTTGGGAATGCTAGCTAAGCACTTGGCCAGCTGAGCTATAGCCTGCATTTTCTTGCTTTATTAAATATACAGAAGCCAAACCCAAAAACCGTAGGTGACCCTAAAGGTCATGACATTGGATGAAATAAATCAGGCCCAGAAAGAGGGCGCCTGTGTGTGACCTCACTCTTGTCGGGTCTGAAAATGTCCCTCTCCTTGAAGTTGAACTAGAATGGTGCTTATCAGAGGTTGGGGCGAGCAGGAGCAAGGAGGTGGGTAAGATGCTGCTCAAAGGATGTGTACTTCCAGCTAAATCAGAGGGGTAAATGCCGTGGGTTTGTTGTGTAGTCTGATGTAATATTTATTGAAAACTGAGCAGAATGGGAATTAAGTTATTGTCACCAGGAAAACAGTAATTGTATGAGATTTGTTATTTGGCTAGATTGACCCATTTCATGATGTCTACAAATTCCAAAATACAGTTTGTGAAAAATACATACAATTTTATATGTCAATTTAAAAAAGTTTTCTGTTTAGTTTTGTATCCTTAATGTGAATATTCTTGCCTTTTAACCAGTGATATATTGGGAAATTTGGCTCTGAGATGCTATTTAATTTTCAAGGGCTATTAGACAGGACGTGTGTAATCTTAGTACTTTTTAAGAGCCAAATATAATTGCGTGCCTGCATCTTAGAGACAGCTTAGTGACTCATACCTATGTACTTGGGTGTGAAGATTCCCTAGAACAGGTTCTCACAGCCATCGTGTGCATACACAGACACACACACATGCACGCATGCACACACACACATTCAGGCACACACACTCAAGCACACACACACACACACGCACCATTTTTTAACATCACCCCTTCTCTGCTACAGATGAATAGCTCAGCATGAGCTTTTCTAGTCGTTTTCTGGACTTTTTTGTGCTAAGTGTTCACAGATGTCTCTTTCTGAATTTGAAAGCTGGGATTGTTTTTCTGTAAGTGTGTAAAATGCCAGCTTCAGTTGGAGTGGAGTTCTAAAGCCTCACAGGACTGGAAGGATGCTGTAATCAGGAAAGCTGGCATACATAGAAGGGTTCTGCTTGCTTAGTATTACATAAACGCATTGTTAAAACTCTTCTAAGAAATCAGAAAGTCTGAAAGCTTTTCTGCCCTGATTCATGGAAAGGGCTGTGGGCAGAAAAACAAATTTTAACAAGAGGAATAGTTGCAGCTAGCCAGTCCTGATCTCAGGCTTCTCCGAGCCTTGCCTTCCTGTCCAAACCCTCTTGAAAATTATTCATGCTCCCAAACTGCCTTAGCCCCTCCCTTGGAAGATACCATTTCATTTCCCAGTGTGGACTTTTCATTAGCAAAGAAAATACAAGCAAAGTCTTAGATCCTGGAGTGAATGCTGAAATTCTGAGAACAAGAGGAGCTGTTAAATGGATCTGTAAAATACACTCAAAAATGGAGAAATAAAGCAAATTATATTTTTTTTAAAAGTATGCAGTGTGTAGATGGGATATAAAGTTCAGTTTGTGGCCAGGGAGGTGGACCAGAAAGACAGGAATGGAAAGAGTTAGAAATGATACTGTTTGCTTTTACATTGCCTCCTTGGGCCTCATGGTGGTTCCATGGAACTCTTTATAATTAAGAGCCAGAGAACAGGGTGTAAAGGAACTGCGTAAAGCAACACAGCCATTAATAGGTGTCAGGAACATGTCCCTGCCACCCTGAGCTTGAGTTTAGCTGCTGTTTTTCATACGCCCCGTTGATGTGGTAGCGTTCTCTGATTTCTTCGTGGCCACTGACTTACGTCGCTGTCCCGACTGTCTTTCCAGGCTCATCTGCGGAGTCAGCCGGCCCGACGAAGTGCTCGAGTGTATTGAAAGAGGAGTGGACCTGTTTGAGAGTTTTTTCCCATATCAAGTGACTGAGCGGGGTTGTGCCCTGACTTTCACCTTTGATTGCCAGCTGAATCCTGAAGAGACATGTGGGTCTTCAACGTTCGCCTCACTCTTAGCTTTCAGTTTCTCCCATTTCCCGGGACTTTTTGGCCCAAGTCACAAATATGTACACGTAGCACCAGCCTTTCATAAAGGTCCATCTTGATTTTTTTTTTTCCTTGTGTTCCCTGGGATATTGGCACCTAGGGCAAGGCACTTAATACTATACATGTAGGTCATCAATATAGGATGTGACTTTTTTGGTGAGCGAAAACAAGACCTTCTTTGTTCACAGCTCGGAAAAAAAAAATTCCGAGTAAATCGTAATGAAAATCTAAGGAAAGGAAACCTTTGAGCAGCTTAGTAAAAGTTAATTTATTTTTTATCCACAAAAGATTTCTTGTCTCCCTCTTGCAAGCCCCATGCAATTAACTCCTGTGGGTCTCACTGTCATTGGCTCCTCGTGTCACCTTTGCTCTTCTGAGATCTGAAAACTGCTTTCTTCTGCTCATATTACTTTGAAGTGCTGCCATATTCTTTTATTGTTATTTCAAAGTCAAGACAAGCAATTTCAGATCCTGACGCACATGGTGGGAAGAGGACCCAGTCACAGGCCATGGGCCGCTCCTTTGAAGCCTGTCTTCAGGGATGAGTGGCCTGCACAGTCCCCCCTGGCTTATTGGGAAGGCTTCCTTTTCTCCCTCTTACTTTATTTTCAACCCTTTAATCCTATTTGTGTCTGCGTGTACTATAATATATGTGGAATTTTACCTAGCGAAGAGTTTAAAGAAAGTTGCCAGCTCTTCCCCTAAGTGACAAAGATTTTCCAAAATGCCAGAGCTTTATTGTGTTCCCATCTCGGCACACAGTTCGTGTGAACAATCCCATAGCATTTTTGTATTCAGTGCTCGTGTCTGTTAACTAAAATTATTCTAGAACCATCTGGCTGTCTGGACCCTCGCAGACTGCTTTCATTACTTTCTTGCTTACCTCTTCTCTACTTCCTGTTTTGGAGCGAGCTGGATTTCTGTTGAGTAGCTGGTCTTTCTCTTGAAGTTGAAGGACATGTTCCTCCATTGAGCAAGGAGCTCAAGGGTACTGTGGGTTCCTTGGAAGGCCAGAGGCCCCAGACAGAAGACATAAACTAAAGCCATGTTCTACGTTAATCTGCTTGGAATATATGCTGTCACAAATCCATTGTGATAAGTCATAGGGGTACCCCCCACACCGTTTTTCTTTTTAAAATCATTCCTTTATGACAAGATTATATATCACATACTTGGAACCATGATTAGCTTGGACTTTTCAGATATCTTCACTTGTCTTGATGGTGTAGATAATAGTCTTTGGACATCCCGGGATGTACTGCTATTTGTTTTTTCTTAGGTGATTTCTTTAGGATAATTCTAAGAATGGAGTTATAGGGTCAAAGGTTGTGAAATTATTATAACTAGATTAAAATTTTTCCAGTGTGCACTCCTTATCTGATCGTTCAAGACTTTTTATTGGTTTCCCTGCAGTATTGCAGCAAAATGGAATCCAAGAAGAAATAAAATGCATGGATCAAATAAAGAAAATTGAAGCAGCTGGGTGCAACCAAGAAATGACATCATTTGAAATTAATCTGAAAGAGAAAAAGTAAGAAATTTTTTGAAGTTTAGGTTTTGATTTCTGACTTTTTAATTTTGGTCTGTCTTAAGTTTATGTAACTGTTCCCTTTTCAGTTTATGGCTTCGTAAAATATTTATAGTTGGACATTACTTAGGCCTTCTCAAATATGGTTCCAGAAAACCTTTTTTCCTCTGCAGATGACTTTGGGTACTTTGTCTTGTCAGAACACTAAGCTAGATAACTATTGCTTTAGAAAAGCTGTCTGAAAGAGGCTGAATCCATTGCTTGATTTTTTTTTCTCCCTATTCTGATTAAGTAACAGCAGAGCAAAATAAGGATTGCAGAGTCAGACAAGGTGTAGCTTGTACATTGGAAAGAGCTCAAGTCCCCTTGACTATATACAGGTTCTAAATCAGCTATCAATGAAGAATGAACTGAGGGGGATCATGATGGGTTCACCTCTAATCCAGCGTGTTGGAAGAGGCAGATGGAGCTCTAAGTCTGAGACCAGCCTTGATCTAGTGAGCAAATTCTGGGCCAGCTGGAGCTATATAGGAAATCTTGTCTTAAAAACAAAAGGAATGAATTGAGTTCTCTTGTAACTTTACATTTGACCAAAAGTGGTAGTCACCAGCCTTAGAACATGGTTTCTCTGTGAACATAGCACTGGTGTGTTTGATTTATATAAGAAGATGTTTTAGGAGCTCTGACTTTTCATGATTGTCTAATAACGGTATAGACCTGAGAATTTATGAAAGATTGTAAAATTCGTACTTCCTGTTTATATCCTATTGTTTCTTGATTGTGGGTCTGAAGTGATAACATCTTTTAATATTTTCTTCAAAGTAGCCAAGACTATCGTCTTCTTTCATACAAATGTTACGGTAATATATATGCTTATTCTCGGTGCTAGGTTAAAGTTTTGGGGACAAATACCTACTACTGCATTTGATTATATTATCTTGGAAAAGTCATGTACCTTAGTAGGCAATGAAAGGTAACACAAGTATAATATTTAGTGTTACCTAAGTATAATATTTAGGTAACACAAGTCTGATATCAGGGTTAGATCCTCTTTACTGTATTAGCTCCTTTAATAACCTCACAGTTCCAGGAGGGTGGACTATTAGTATCTTTGGTTAGTGAATGAGAAACACGCGCATAGCTGGATAGTAAACAGCATGCCCAGTTGAGTTATAGAGCCCGGACTCAAGCCCTTAGGCAAGGTATTCCACCAGAGCCCTCCTTACGCAGCAGTTATCTGTCTGCATCTGTGAAAGGATAGTCAAAATGGTCATTGCCAAGAGAAGATGCAGAGACTGGCTGAACCAGGAAAATGTGGTGGCTGCTGACACTAGTGCTCTGAGTGGAGCATCCTCTGCCCGAACACCACCTGCCTTTGCACTGGCTCTGGTAATGCTTGTGGTGGAGAGAGACCCTTGTGACTGTCACAGGCTGCAGACTTGTAAGGTTGTGTCTGTCAGAGCACACCTTGAGCAGGTACCCAGTGTGACTGTTAATTAGCCATCTCCAGTGGAGTAAGTAGCCCGGGTTGTAGATTTCCTTTTTTTGTTTGTTTTTTCAAGACACGTTTTCTCCGTGTATCCCTGGCTGCCCAGACCTTTGTTGTCAATTTCTTAGTCTCTTCACTTTTGGATTCTTTCTCAGGTACCAGCAAGACTTCAGCCCGCTCATGAGTGGGTGCTCCTGTTACTGCTGTAAGAATCACACTCGCGCATACATCCACCATCTCCTGGTGACCAATGAGCTCCTGGCTGGTGTCCTGCTCATGATGCACAACTTTGAACACTACTTCAGATTTTTCTGCTCCATCCGGGAAGCACTAAAAAGTGACACTCTGGCACAGTTGAAAGAACTCATCCGCAGACAAATGTCTTGAGAATGGGAAAATAGAGTAAAGAATCCAAGACCTGAGCTTTCGGCATTGATGGCAGGAATGAAGATCATCTGCCTCAGACTGCCCATGGCTGTGCGGAGGAAGGCCTGCTAGAGACCTCAATGGACCAAAATGATATGAACCATGACTTTCAAACTTTCTAGGCTTATTCCACGAGTAGCTAGAGATTCGTTTAGTTGAAGACAAAGCATTAGATATGAGAGAGTTTTGAAAGGATGATGAGGGTCTAGGAACTGCTGAGATGCGTGAGGGGGGATGACCATGAGTAGCTTGTCATATGGAGGCACAGCTGTGGCCTGGAGAAGAAACCTGACTGATTCGAGCAAGGGTTTTTTGTTTGTTTCTCCTCATACTTTCAAGGGCTTTTGGGCAAATGCAGACACAGTTTTAGGGAGAATCTCTAGAATCTTCTTTTTAGGGTTCAATTTAACTTCAGCATGTTTTGATTTAGTAAAGCAGAATGTCTCCTCCAGGGTCAACTTTTCCTTGTTAAAAAACATGGCAAGACACTCTGGTTGTAAATCATCAGAGTCAAATAATCCAGGCAGACTTTGTCTTGAACATGATCTCCATTCGGAATTCTTCATGACTTTGGGGACCAGCACTGGTTTCACAAACATTAAAAGTAGCCTTCGTTCTGCATGTAGTTTAGGTATTTCTGAGGAAATGGAAGGAAGGATATCACAAAAGGAATTTTCCAAATCCAGTCCTATCCATCTCTTGGGAAACTGTAATTTGAATTCTTACTGTGAGCCTTTACCATGCCCCCTCCAGAATTCAGCAGAGTACGACAGAGCCTCTCTTCTTCTCAGTTGACTGTTTCACATTGACTTCCTAGTCTTCTCACCCAGAGTGATTTCTCCTACAGATGGAACCAGCTTTGCGTAGTCCTTCTCCTGGTCGATATTGATGCTCATTTTCCAAGTATTTGCTCTGTTTCCCAGATGAAATCTTTTCTTAGGCTGGCAGTCTCGGAGCCCCTGCACCAAGGCGTGCTGGGTGGGAGGTGATGCTGGTGGCTGGCTTTTTTTTTTTAATCCATCAGGAAGTTTGTTCTGTGGTTTACAGAGTCGGTGGTTGGCATCTGTAGGACCTGAGTCTGGTTGTCCTTCCTGGGTTCTCTTGATTCTATAGTTTTGTTGGTATCATGACAGGGTATTTTTATTTGTTTGTTTGTTGTTGTTGTGTATGTGTGCTTTTCTATATTTATCAATTTTTCTGCAGAATGCACAAAACATGTATATACATGTAATTTTTATAAAAACAATTTAAAAATTTTTTAAAGATACAAGAAATGCATTTCTTATATTTTATTGGCTTCAATTTATAATGGGCATTACTGAACATTGTATATAACAATTATGTAGTTAATTGTATTTTTATGTGTTAGAAACTCGGTTTTTCCATTTAGTGGTATGATGACTTCTCATGAATGCAGAGGATGCTTATAGAGACAGTTTGTGTTCTCAGTGATCTCTATTGAATGTATTTTGTACTTGTTTATATGTTTGTATTCTTGGTCAATACCAAACCCATTATTGAAGGATTACCAGTAAATATCCAAGAATCCATATAAATTTATGAGTTTTATTTATGCCTAAAACACTGAAAATTCTGTTAAACATTGTTCAGGTCCCTGGGTCTTTTTCTTATTAGCTCATTTGAAAAAAATTCTTTTATGTTTTAAATGTATTAAGGGCAATATCCATTAAACATTTTTAATTAAAAAAAAAACACAAAAAGCCTCCACTGTGTGTTGATTTTTTGTTAGTGGGAATAAATTTACTAAAGTATTAAATTTCCATGGGGCAGGGACTGTCCTAAAGTTTTCTTGTGGGAAAAAACTTGCTCCAGATTTTATCATTTAGTATCTAAAGAAATTTCCATGTTGGATTTGAAGGAATGTTACTCAATATACTTTACCGGACTCTCTATGTTACATGATTAGTGGCTCTCAGGCCATGCTAGTGCACACAGTAACGGGCTGTTCAGCACAATCTCTGGAGCAGTTGTCAACACCTGCCTGTGTGTGTGTTTTACAAATATGTCCTAACTCTTGTGTGGCAGAGAACAGCTTAGAGGTGTTCTCTCCTTCCACCATGTAGGTTCTAGGACTCGGACTCAGGTTGTCAGACTTGAGCAAGTGCCTTTACTCCCTGAGTCACCTTAGTGGCCCCCTTTGGAGCATTGCATAGCTCAGTGACCCTAGAAGTATGCCTGTGAGGGGCTGTTCTCCCCATGTTATAAACCGAGGTTCAGTAGAAGGGTAATTGAAATTGTCACTTCCCAACTGCCGCGTTAAAGTCTCGCTTCCCCTAGTAAAGCACAACTATTCACCTTTTTAGCAAATTCTTAGTTCTGAGTACTGGCACCTGCCTGTGAGTCCAGCACTTCCGAGACAGGGAAGGAAGACTGAGTTCAAGACCAGCCTGACCCACATAGCAAGCCCCTGTCTCAATATCTTTCTCCTCCATCCCTTCCTCCATTTTATTTTGACTAGTTTTGAGTTGAGGAAACTGAGCAAGTCAACAACTGAAGAAGCGATGGAACTATACCAGTGGGAGAGGTGGCCTGGCAGATGTGTCCACAGTACCATGCTGATGCCTATAGATGTTCAACATGACATGCCAGTCAACAGCTGCAGGTCCCACAGCCCTGCCACAGCTTGAGACTAGTCAAACCCTGAAGATGGCTGAAAGGGTCTGAAGCTGTGAATCGCTCAGATTAATTAATGCAGCGGTGTGCTGGCTGGACTTCTGTCAATGAACAAATGAGTTATCTGAAAGAAGGGAACCTTAATTGAGAAAATGCATCCATAAGATCCGGCTGTAAGGCATTGTCTTAATGACTTACTGATTGGAGAGAGCTTGGCCTATTGTCAGCCCATTGTGGGTGGGGCTGCCCCGACCTGGTGGTCCTGGGTTCTATGAGAAAGCAGCCAAA
>LOEQ01000061.1:176277-191722 GCA_001685075.1 Bramus lutescens
TCTGCGTCAGCTCCTGCCTCTAGGATTCTCCCATTTGAGTTTTCCTGTCCTGACTTCCTTCAGTGGTGAACAGTGCTGAGGAAGTGTTAGCCGCCCCAACTTGCTTTTTGGTCATGGTGTTTCTTCACAGCAACAGTAACCCTGAATAAGGCAAGTGATCAATAGGAGCTGAGGTTTCTTATACATTTGGGGAGGGACAGGGGTATTTTGTTATTTTCTAGCAAAGTAAAGAGAAAACATCTTGAAGCCAATACTATATATAATTAAAGACATTTACTATAAAGTTCAAAGACCATCAAAGGCTCCAGGCTAGAATGTGAAGCAACTGTCTTATCAGGGATCTTTCCCCCCATGGAGGCAACATGAAGCTAACTGAGAAGTGCATTTGAGTGTCCACCCTGTGCTTCCCTGATTAGAAACAGACTGTTCTCTGCAGTTTGATTAGTCGTGCTTGTCACTATGGGCTTTCAGCTTATTAAAACTGGCAGTGCTGCGTGTGTCCCTGACCTATACATAGGGAGCCCAGAAGGTCATATTTAACACGGAGCAGCTCTGAGTAAGGAACGCTATACTTAATAGGTTTGGTGGAATTGGTGTTCATTTCATTTAGCAATTTTAATTTGGGTGTGTGCGGCACATACACAGACCCACACAGTGGTAGTGTGCAGGTCACAGGGAACAACTAGTGGAGTTGGCTTGCTGCTTCCACCACATGGGTTCCAGGGCTCAAACTCGGATCATCAGATTTGGTAGCAAGCCTCTGCAGCCCCGAGCCATCTAACCAGCCCCAGCCCCTCATATCTGCAGCCCCCAGCCATCTCACCAGCCAGGCACATCTGCAGCCCCCCGAGCCATCTCACCAGCCCCGCACATCTGCAGCTCCTGAGCCATCTCACCAGCCCCGCACATCTGCAGCCCCTGAGCCATCTCACCAGCCCTGCAGCTTATTTGAAATATTGTGTGGAATAGCTTTGGTTTCTTTTCAACCTTCAATTCCTCATTTTATACGTCTCTTCATGAGGCTACCAAATTTTAGGAGACGGATCCTAAATAAAAGGGCACAAAGAAAGAAAGATGAAGCAAGTGACAGGGAAGTAATATGTCCTTGTTGGACGCAACAGCCCTGGTTTATGCCTGTGGTCCAGGTAATTACTAATGGCACCTTCACCCTCAAAAGTGCCCTATTTGGACAAGTTATATGCTCACCCAAATGAGAGTGGTAGAGGTGACCAAGCTGGGGAGCAGGTGGCCATCTAAGCAGCGCACCTGCTGCCCACTTCTTGCTAATTGCTGCTGAGTCCAGTGCTGCCACATATTCCAGTCTTTCAAGAGGAGCCAAAAAATCTGGGTCCTCACACTTTTTAAATGTTACAGCAATTAGAAAAATAGTTTGCTCTCTGAACTTAATTTGGGAGTGCCTAATTTGCAAGCCATGACTTAAAATCTACAAGAGTGGCTTTGGTATCTGGGTGTGAGTGTGTGCATGCATGCATGTGTGTGTGTGTGTGTGTGTGTGTGTGCATGGCACATGAATCTGACAAAACACTTACTGGTTTCACTTGCTGCACAAAGCTTGGTATCCAAAATTCAATTCCCAGAACTCACGTAAAGTTGGAAGGAGAGACCCAACTCCACAAAGTTGCCCTTCAATCTCTACACACTAGCATTCCCATACCCAACAATACATACACACACACACACACACACACACACACACATTTTACAAAAGAGATTAACCTTTATATGAGGGGCTGGAGATGTTCACTTCATAGAGTGTTTGCCTAATATGCATAAGGCCCTGACCCCAGCACCATGAAAAGCAGGGCACGGGGCGCGGTGGCATACTCCTGTAATTCCAGTATTTGAAAGGTGAAAATGAGTAGTAGTAGTTCAAGGTCATCTTTAGCTACGTGATGAATTCTAGGCCAGTCTGAAGTACGTGAAACCCTGTCTTCTCAGTGCTGAAGGGCACTCATGGGACCCTCAGGCAATGATCTCCACCAGAAAGGTACAAATCACCTTGCTCAGCCAATTTTGTGGATGGTAAGTTTTAGGATTTAAGGATGAAAATCTTAAAGGTGTGGTGGTGCACGCCTTTAATCCCAGCACTAGGGAGGCAGGTGGATCTTTGTGAGTTCAAGGCCAGCCTGGTCTACAAGAGCTAGTTCCAGGACAGGACCCATAGCTACAGAGAAACCCTGTCTCAAAAAAAAAAAAAAAANAAAAAATTAAAAAAAAGAATGAAAATCTGGCAGCTGGTGTTCTTTCCTTTTAAGCAGCTTCGTCTACTCCGGTAGCTGTAACAAAGAACCAGAGACAGTCGCTTATACGCAAATTTCTTTCTCGTGGTTCAGAGGCCCGAAGTCTTTGAGATCAGTGAGGCAACATAGTTGGTTCTGATGAGGATTCTCCTCTGGATTCCAAAGGGATTGTCTTATATCTTCATAGACTAGAGGAAAGACTAGAAAGCTCTCTAGGGCCTCTTTTCCAAGGGCACGAATCCCATTCCTTGAGACTGCACCTTTGTGTCCTAAATGACCTCCCAACATTCCAGCCTCATTTGCAGCTGGGACTCCAGCACACGTCCTTAGGGGTGATTCAGGTATCCCGCCCATGAGGACTGAAGAGTGCATGCATTCTTTCTAGTCATGTGGGCTTTCTTGCATCAAAACCCCTGGTTTGGGTTGCGCCTGTGCCCTTCTAGGGAAGCATCCATTTCCTAGGGAGGACTCATCTTTCCAGTGATCCTTTCTGGCCTTACAAAACCAGCTGGTCCAAGAACATCAGGCATCCAGCTACACCTTCCGACATCACAAAGTGGCCCAGCAGGCACACTGAGAACCAATTACAATTTATCAAGGGAGCAAACATCCTCAGGATAGTCAAGGCCTTCTCTTGAGAGTTTAGCCCGCTACACTGCTTAGGAGTAACTTGCATGACAGTGCCTGCTAGGACCTGAACGCAGTGGTAGTTTTCTCTCACTTTATGCTAGGCAAGCTCCCGGTGACCTGGCACATTATTATTATTTTTTTTTTCTGCTCCTCAGTTCTACTTCCTATCATTACCACCTTTTAGAGTTGACCTCAAAGCAATTTCCCCCGCTCTGGCAAGAGGAGTGCACAGTGAACTTTTCTTTTGTTCTCCTTCCTCACGATCCACGTTTGAGGCCCGGCTGAAGTTGCCAAGGAGTTCAAATGGCCCCCGTGCTCCCGCCAGTAGGATTCAGAGGGATTAACCGTTCTTCCCGCACCCCTTCCAGATGCTTTTTCCCCGAGCTCTTCTCCCCTGCTGTCTGTTCCTTTGTCTGTGAAACACATTTTCTCCTATTATCACCTTGTTCCCTGCCTGCTTCGAATGGCTGCGGCTCATCTCTTAACAGAATCAAGATGTTGCCATTAACGGTCTTCTCGTTTTGTAACAGCTTAGAGTCAGTTCTTTTGTACTTAGTCTTTGCCCCTTTCCCTCCCAAACCACATAATCATCTCTGCTTCAAATAAAGTTTTATAGCCATTTCATAACCATGGCTTTATAGCTGCTATCAAAAAAAAAAGCACAAGAGAAGGAGATAAAAGAAGCAAAGGGAGGAAAAAAATAAAATAAAAGCTGAAGAGGCGAGGGCTTCTCCACTAATTGAGAAACCGGGCCAGTGTCTTCTGGACACCTCTGTGAAGGAATCCAGGGGATCTTAGTCTTCAAGCCTACGAACTGCAAGCTTGGTGGTCTGGTGAAGCTTCCCTTTAACTTTTATGGGTGGAAAGGAAGGTGGTCTCTCCTCTGAGGACCTGTTTTCCTTCCAAATAATTAAAATCCTGTCTTAGAATCTTCCCAGTATCCTTCATGTTGGCCGTAAATCCCTCCATGGGATACAAATGCATGATAGATAAGAGTTTTGTGCATCGCATCCCCCACCACAGCTGAAATATTTACCCATATTTCCTAGCATTTTCTATTCCCTACTCATTTATTTTTATTTTCATTTAGCAAACTTAAATAACATTTCCATCACAATATTATTTATTGTTCCCCACGATGCCAGCTGAAGAAAATACAAACGACGCAAATAAACTCTGTTCCCACATAGTAATTAGACATCAAACAAGAAGAGAGTGGCAGTGCGCTCAATTTTTTTGTCTTTACTAAACACTTTATCTGATTTTGGTTAGACTCTCCAATTTCACGCTGTTTTCTAAAAAGTCTTTTCCAGTCATGTAGAAACAGATCGGTTTTGCTTTATTTTTGCGCTGGAATATTCTGCCTCTATTCGACAGATCCAACACGCCTGAAGCCAGACTCCCTGTCTGTGTCCCTCCACTCACACAAGTCTCCTGGCCCACGTGCATAGCTCCTGTCTTCCAGTCCGGATGAAAAAGTTACCCCCTAGATGAGTATGCAGTATCCAGAAGGGATCGGCACAAGACATTGCCGCAAGAGGACGCGATTTAATGATGAGCTCAGAGGGAAGGTGGGACCGGAAGATTACCCCATCTGGGAATGCTAATCTCAGTTGTTAGTTCATGAGACCTGGGATCACCTGGGAGGTGGGCCTTTGGGCATGCCTGTGGTGCTTATCAGGGTTAGATTAAATGATGCCGGAAGGCCTACCCGCCGTGGGTGGCAACATTCCCTGGGCTGAGATCATTGGCTGTTTAAAGAAAGGGAAGAATGAGACCAGCACAGGCGTGCGTAGCTCTTGACGTCTTTACTGGATGTGGTATGGTAAGCTGACTCACTCCCGATGCTATGACTCCTCCACCATGAGGGACTCGAACTGTGAGCCAGAAGAAAATCTTTCTCCCTTAAATTGCTTTTTTAATCTGGGTGTGTTGTGAGAGAAAATGCAGTTAGGATTCCATCCGTCCTGCCCTCATTCTCTTCCTTTCTGTCTCCATTCTCTCCCTCCTGTCTCGGTCTCCTCTCCTAGACTAAGCTTTCACAGTTATCTTCACTGAGCTGTCCCACACGAAAAGACTTCAGCGGCACCCAGTACCACCCAGACCAGAGTTAAGATAGGAAGCTCAGTTTCTGGGCCTCCCGTAATCTGGTTTCAGCCACTTGCCATAGGCTTTTCCTCTCTCCCTCTTCCTTACCCTTCCTTCCCACTCTTCAGTGCCCAACCTAAGAGCAGACCTCCCCCAGAACCCTCCTTTTCAGGGAGTCCAGACTCAGAAAGGGGAGGCTTCTCGTCTGGCTTTCCTTGTGTGCTGCAGGTAACAGCCACCTGTCACATAACACATGCTCAGGACTTCAGCTCTCTGCTTGGTCTCCCAAAATGACTGCCAGCTCTAAGAGGAAAGAATTCCTGGATATTTTCTACTTCCTAGCTCTCCACCTCCAAAATGCTAGCTGCTTGTAATATACTGTCTGCTAAAATAAACAGGAAATATCTGACTAATTTTCTTTTTCCTCCCGTCTATTTGCTATTCTCCATTCTTAACTCATTGCTTGCCACATTTCCTTTTCATTAAACCTGCTTCAATACTTCCTAAACATTAGCACAACTGTCTACTAACAAAGTAATAAACTCATGGTAACCATCTAGAGCAGTGGTTCTCAACCTGTGGGCCACGACCCCTTGTGGGGCGGGGGTTGAACAAACCTTTTATAGGAGTTGCCTGAGACCATGGAAACACATAGTTATTTACAATTCATAACAGCAGCATACTGCAGTTGTGAAGTAGTAATAAAAATAATTTTATGGTTGGGGCTCGCTACACATGCGGAACTGTATGAAAGGGTCCCAGCGTTAGCCAGGTTGAGAACCACCGCTCCAGATCAAGAGTATCTTTTCCAATACATGGAAGAGGAGCTGAAGCTTACAGAGTTGTAGTGACTTGCTCCAGGATGCAAAACAGAACTCAGAATTTGCACTCAACACCATAATGCAGAAGCTCATATTTTCCCCATTTCACTCTTTGGCACCCTTAAATTGTGTGTTTGTATGCAGACATAACATGCTCTCTCTAAAGAACAGAGGCCAGAGGCAGTGGAGAGGTCAGGATGGTTTGTTAACTCTCCTCTCTTCCCTATTTAGCCTCAGAAGCCTGCACTGCATTTTAATAATGAGAGGACTTCACATGACCCAGAGATTATAATTTTATTTTGGTCAAAAGCTCATGTATTTACATATAAATGAAAGGCAAGGAGACATTTAGATTGTAGAAAGGGGGAAAGGGATAGTTTTCCTCATCAGAATAAGGCTTCTCTGGCAACACACAGAATGTGATCTTAGAGGCGGAAGAAATGTTACCGACCATCAAACACAATCCCCTCCTAGATGAGGCAGAATCAGGCCCAGAGGGTGACCTACCCAAGGTCCAGCAGGAAATGAGAGACGGGCAGAAGCAGCACCCAGGGCTTCCTTCTCTGCCTCAGCCTTCTGCACATCCCGTCTCTTCTGCCCCTATGCAGCCCAAGTTCTTTAAACCAAAACTCCTTTGTCACGCACTAGGTGGCTCCCATGCGTCCCTGCTGCCGCTGTAGCGGTTTCGTAGCCTATCCGACGCCCTGGGGAACGCTGATTTTCAAATGCAGGGACTGCTCTGTTGTAGACACATTTTAGGAAGTCTCAGATTAAGGCTATAGTCATCATGGGATTTGACATGTCCCTCAAAGTCTACCCTACGAAGACCACGGACACCAATTCCTTTCCTGTGTATTATACGACTTATGAACTCTTCCCTGGCTCAGTCCCTCCCCCCAATTATGATTTCTTCATACTTTTGGTGAGTTTCTGGCTCTTCATCAGGAGACAGGAAGTAATAAAATCAGATCCCATCGGATGAATCTTTTTTTTTTTCTTTTTTAAATCTTTCATAGAGTCTTGATGGTATTTTGAATTTGCCCCAGCTCATAAAAACCAACATTTTGATCAGGAAGGTCCCACTACCTTTGCACAGGTTTACTGCGTATTCATGCACACCTTGTAATCCTCATTCTTTTCATTTGTTCAGTCGTGAGAAACTCAGTCATGTCTGTATCAGCTTTTGTGTCACTGTGCCCAAAAGACCTGGCATAGACAATGTAAAGGCAAAGAGATGCTTTTGGGGGGTTTAAGATTTCAGAGGATTCCATTCCTGGTTACTTGGTTTCACGTTTCCAAGAGTGTTGAAAGGCAGGATATCATGCAGCAGGATCTTGTAATGGAGGTTCAGAATGCCAGGCAGGAACCAGGAGCCAAGTGTTTTCTTCAAAGGCCTGCATCCAGTGACCCTCAACTGGCCCACCCTCCAAGAATTTCCGTGACCTCCCAAAATAGCGCACCCAGCTGGTGACTGAGGATTCAAACATCTGAGCCCAATGGGGGGAGGGATGGCATTTTCATATTCAGGCCGTGATTACTTCCAATGAAATGTCAGGCATTGTCCTACACTTGGGATTAAATTACAAAAACTATATAAAACACATTCGCCTTTCTAGGACTTACAGACCATACATAACCTCTGAAATCATGCATGTTTTGCTTAGAGTTAGAGAGCTTCGATTCACTCATCTGACCTAGCAGATTATAATGAGATGTCCAGACACCATTTATATAGATAAAGAAAATCCAAATGTTTCTCTTAGTGTGGTTTAGCTATCTCTGTCTAGTCATTATCAGGGAACGGAAAGACCTGCACTGTAGGCATTTTAAAGACACAACAGTAGAAAAGACAGTTGTTGGGGGGAAAGATGGACTCAGTGGGACCAATAGGGAACAAGGGAGTGTAAGGGAGAGAATCAAATAGGATCAAAACACATTTTATGTGCAAAACTGTCCTAATGAGACTATTTGTCACACATAATTAATATGTGCCAATAAAAATCTTTAAAATATATCTAGTACCGGGGAGATGGATCAATGGACAAAAACACTTGCTGCCTACCTCTAAAGACCTGAGTTTAATCCACAGAACCTATGTTAACAAGCCAAAGGCCACGGTGCTCACCTGCAGTCCCAGCACTTCTACTGTGAGATGGCAGGCAAAGACAAGAGAACCACATAGAAGCTCCTAGGCCAAGCAGTCAGTGTGCTACACAGTGGAAGTAACAAGAGACCCTGCCTCAGCAAGGCAGAAGGTGAAACAGATGCCTGAAAGATGTCCTCTGACCTCTGCAAATACACTGTGGAATGCACGTGGACATGGATGGATTAGATAGATGATAGACAGACAGATAGATAGACTGATAATCTGTCTCAGACTGGAAGTTTTAGCTCAGTGATAGGGTACATACATAACAATGACAAGGCCTTGAATTCAATCCCAAACACCAAACAAAACAATTTCTTAAAATGTCTAAGGAGGATTGAGCTAATTAGTACTTTGAATAAAATTTTCAGAGACTCGGGCATAGATTAGAGTAACTGCAATATAATTTATTTAAATTTTTTATGTGTATGGGTGTTTTGCCTGCATATATGCCTGTGCACCATATGTCCGTCTGGACCTGTAGAAGTCAGGAGAAGGAAGGAATAATATCTGCCAGAACTGGGGTTGCAAATAATTGTGAGCATCATGTTGGTGCTGGGAACTGAACCAGGATCCTCTGGAAGAGTGGGCCAATGCTCTTAACCACTGAGCTATGTCTCTAGCCCCTAATTTATTGTTTTTGGTTGTGTGTTTTGTTTTGTTTTGGTGTGATTTTTTTTAAGGCAAGGAAAACATACTAGCTAAGAAGCTATGTTTAGAGTGTCCATTTGGAGACAAGAATGATTTTTTTAAAGTTGTCATTTGATGCTGTTAACTTTCTCAATAACACTTACTAACTTATTCTGCAAACATTTACCTCTTACTATGCCCCATATTTTCAGAATGGGTAAAATTCAGAGGTGACAATATCAGGGTTTTTGCTTTTAATATCACCGCTAAGTGGTGATTAAAAAAAAAATTTATTGCACATCAACCTAGTTGTCGTTGCTTGTGATTGCCCATCAGAAGTTACTGCTAAAGACACCACGTGTTTCCATTGCAGGATATAGAGAAATCGAGCAGGAACGGAGCTGAAAGCCTCCCCCCCCCCTTTTATTTTGCTGGCTAGTTTCCATAGTAACGGAGAAAGACATCATCAACAGTCGTACCCAGCTGGGAACTCTGGAAACTACACCACCAACCTGCCAGGCGAGCTATGGCTTCTGGTGCAATGTTGGCATGACTGTTATGGTTATAACTAACTGCTTTCTGACCGGATGTGAGGCCCATTCCACAGGTGGGAACTCACGCCTGCTACTGCACACTGGGACAAAAGCAATTGGCTAGGGAGGTCATAGGCCCCGGGGAAGCTGAGAACTGTTTTTTTTTTTTGTTTGTTTGCTTTGCTTTGTTTTTCTTGTTTTGTTGTTGTTTGTTTGATTTTACTAAATGGGCATGCTTTCAAACTGCTTTCTAAATATTTATGTTTATTCCCATATACTAGTATTGCTCTCAGCCTTGGTTAGAGAAGCTTCTTTGGTTTGTAGTGGGCGATGGTTACTGCAGAGACTCATACTTGGTCAAAGTGATGAGTATAACTAACCCAACGTGCGTCTCTATACTGGACATCTATATAGCCTAGGGAACATTGTGAGGGAGGGAGAGAAGAGAATACAGCAAGAAAGAGCCAGAAAGATGGGAGGGCTGGTGTGAAATGCTGTCTTCTGTACCTGAGATGGCTGTTGTACTCGAGAGCCCACAGCTGCTCACACACCAACATTCTCTCATTGGTAGGGGAGGGGCTCATGAGGTCCTATTCCCTGGGGTGCTATTGGAACTTAATGGGCGTTGGTCATTTCCCTCGGTAGCATACCTATTGATAAGCTGCCCACACTCAGGTAACTAACTCCCACGTATAGTCAGGCAAACAACCCTTAATAAGCTAAACAGATCACAAGCAAACAGAAAGCATGAAAAGTAAGAAGGGCTTGATAGAAAGAAAGAGGGTTCAGCAGTGAAATCAAAGCGAAACTCTAACACCAATACTGAGATATTAAGGGGTGGGGCCTTCAGAGGGTGAGTGGGTATCGGTGAGTTTGTGCAGATGGCGCCCTCCTGATGGAACGGATGTGTTTCTGAGAGCACACAGTGCTGGCTTCTTGCTCTCTGTCTTAGGACGGTCTAGTAAGAAGGTGGCTGTAATGTTTAATGTTGATAGGTGTTATAGTCACCATGGAAACAAGCTTCTCCCTAGGTATGTCTGTGAGACAGTTTCTAGGTAGGGTTGAGGCAGAAAGAAAACCCTAAATATGTACAGCACCATTCCATGGTCCAGGACTTCCTGACTTTGGATACAATGTCTTCAGCTGTCGTAAGTTTCTGCTGTCACGACTTCCTCACGGGGGTGGACTGTGCTTTTGAATTTGATTCAAAAGAAGCCTTTTCTTCCTAAAAGGAAAAGTTGCCTTTTTTTAAAGTTGCTTTTGTTGAGTATTTCATCACAGTAAGAAGAAAAATAAGCGGGGCTGGAGAGGAGGCTCACACTGAAGAGCACAGGTAGCCTTGTAAGGCTGGAGAGGAGGCTCGCACTGAAGGGCTTGTGTAGCCCTGTGAGACTGTGGTTCCATTCCCAGCACCCTCTCGATGGCTCACGTCATTTGTAAGCCTAGTTCCAGAGGCTCTAATGCTCTCGAGATTCTGACCTTTGTGGGCGTCATCCGTGGATGCGGTGCCCATCCATACATTCTTGAAATGCATTCACGTGCACGAATAAGTAGAGGAGAACTAACTAGTGCAGGAACCCTCTGCAGAACAGTGAGGTGCACTCATCAGCCGCGGAGTTCGCAGACTTCCTGATCTTGATCTTGGCTTTCCTAACTCTCAGAAGTGTGAAAAAGCAATGTTCAAGCCACTGTCTCCAGTGTCCTGTTACTCCAGTGTTAGATGGCTCTGGTGGGTCTTCTGGGTGATAAAACATTCTTCCGTCTGAATTTTTTTAGTTGGGATATTTCTGAAGGAATTAAAAAGCATTCCCCTGTCAATGATCTTTGTATACTGAGGTTCGACTTCGTACAGGATGGATCCCTGATTCTTATATTTCCCGGTTTTCCAAGGAATAAATTGATTCCTTAGCATCCTCTAAAAAGTAACCGAGTTTGTACATTGCATTTTAAGTATTTTAAGCTATTTGACATCTTAAGGGTTTTTATGTTAATTTTAAATGACATGTATGGGGGGAGTGTGTAAGTGTAGAACCTATGGAGGCCAGAGGGGGGCATCAGATCCCATGGAACTGGAATTACTGGTCACTATAAACTGCATTATATGCCATGGGCGATGGGAATTGAACTTGGGTCTTCTGCAAGAGCAGTAAATAATCTTATCAATGATTGAGCCATCTCTCCAGGCCCCTACCTAGCATTTTAAAACTATTATGGTTATCTTTTGTGATCCTCATATTGTTCAACTTTGCCCAGTCATGAATCCCATTGCTGACTTCTGAGCCCCTGTGATATAATCCCATGGTTTTTGTTGTTGCTTTCTTTCTAGGATACTATGTTCCAGGGTCATATTTTATATCTCTGTCTCCAATCTGGAACTAAACATTTCCCTAAGAGATTCTCATTTATTTTAAATTGGGAAATGTCTTTTAGAGACGGCATGCTTGGTTCTAAGAGTGCTTATTACTGTATTTACTGACGTTGCTTCCAGATCTTTCCTTTTTCTTTCTTTCTTTTGTTTTTTTTTTCTTTTTTCCTTTTAGTGAGCAGGACAAATAATTTACACATCCTGTGAAAAGAAAATACATTGTAAATTCAAACTAGAGTTTAGAGGGAGCGCTTTTAATGACTTTTTTAGTTTCACATTTGTATCTTATTTTTAACTGAAAACCTTTCTTCCTAATGCCATCAGCATCATTGCTTGTCTTGTTTCTCCCATACAGGAAGACATATGTGGTAGTGTTCCAAGAACAAAGCGAATTTTGTGAGTAGCCGTGCAATATCTCATAACAGTTTAGAGCTTCTTTATAATCCTTCGGTTTTTGGGAGATGTGCACATCTCAGAGATGATGTGGAAATTACTGTGCTTTTAATATCACTTGAAATGATTTCTTGCTGTGTGATTAAGCCATCAACTCTATTCACAAGACTCATTCATTTCATTCTGCTTCTGATTTTTAAGGGTTGCTTGTTATCATGAATATTTAATTCAGGTAAGGGCGAGTGGTATTTACTTCAGGACTTTCAATATTTCACTTTTTTCTTCTTGTTTGTGCGGCTCCCGAAGAGAAGTTTGATTTAATTCAGACATGCCATTGTCTTCTATATGGGGGGCTCCTCCTACTTTTTCTAGTTCTTTGATTTCCTTCAGTTTGAACGATATGCCGCCAATGATATTTTTGGTATTTTATATATGTTTATTTATAAAATTAATGTATTTCTAGATACAGATAATTATGATGGTTGCTTTTCTTTGAATTTCCTGGATCTCTGGCTTAGTTGCTACGGTTACTTTGGAAAAATCTTGGTCATTATTGCTTCAAATATTTCTACTCCATCTTCTCTTCCTTTTCCTTCTTTATTCCAGTCTTTCACAGTTACAGCTTTAAAAAAAAACAACCAGATTTTTGTCCTGTACTTTTTAGTTATTCTGTTCTACTTTCTTTTGTTATGTATGAGTGTGTGTGTGTGTGTGTTTACACCATGTTTCTGCCTAGCGTCCATGGAGGCCAAAAGAGGGTGTCTTATGGAGGCCAAAAGAGGTTGTCTTATCACCTGGAACCAGAATTATATAGATGGTTGGGACCTTCATGCCGATGCTCAGAACTGAACCAAGGTCCTCAACAAGAGCAGTAAGTACTCTTAACCACTGAGCCATCTTTCCAGCCTCCATTTCCCCCAAATTGTTCCTTTTCTCTCTGTATTACAGCTTGGATGCTTTACTGACATCTTCAGCTTCCATGATTCTTTCCTTGGCTGTGTCCAGCTCATGATGAACCCATTACAAAGGCATTCTTCATTTCTGCTCGGCACTTTTTAGCTCTAGCACGTCCTTTCATTCTGCCTCTTATTACATGTTGCATCTATTCTTGAGTATTATGTGCTTTTTTCCAGAACCCATATTCTCTTTCCTTTGCCACTTTAGATTGTTTCTTTTGTGCTTTCTTGTGTTTTTTGTCCTTTGTTGAAACTTGGACATGATGTATCTTGTGTTTATTGTGAAATTGTGTGAAATTGTGTCCTAATTTGGTAGTTGAGCCCTAGCCCTAGTCCTTGGAGTCTTCAAATTCCTGCAGTGCTAGCAGTGTTTTGGATTTTCTTAAAATTTTCTTTTTGAGTGGAGTCTGCATCCTTCTACTATAATCCACAACAATTATCCTGGAGCCCTGCTGAAGTGGTGTGTGTGTGGGGAGGGGTTCTATAGTGTTATCACTAAATCTCAGCCTTTCAGCATGGCTGTTTCTGAATCATTACTTTCCCAAGTGTTTCTTGGCTTCTACCTGCACTCGTTCTTAGATCAGACAGAAGAGGGATACAAAATTGAGTCTGGGTAAAAGTCCTTCCCCAAGGGGTAGCATGAGGTAGTCTTTCCAATGCAGGTCTTTGCAATGGAGAACCCTTTGAATTTGGTAAGATGGTTATATTTTCCTTCCCTTTGATAGAGGGACATTTTCCTGGTTCTTTAGCCCCCAACCCCAAGGGACTGACCCTAAGATACTCTCACATTCACACTAGCCAATTTTCCAGCCTCCAAGTGTTAAAATTATCACTTGAGGGTGTTCACCAATTTATGGATCCAGCCACGTCTGCTCCAGGCAAGTTGATGTCAGCTGTGGTTTTCATAATCACCTCAAAAAATGTAAAAAATATCTTGGGTTAACTCTAAACAAACAAATGAATGGCTTGTATGATTAAAAAAAAACAAAACCAAAACAAAACAAAGCAAAACCAAAAACAAGCTTTAAGAGACTGATGAAAGAAACCGAAGAGGATATCAGAAGACGGAAGATGGAGAGCTCTCCCATGCCATGCTCATGGACTGCCAGGATTAATTTAGTATAAACAGACCTGAAAAACCAAAGAACTGCTGGAGGCCTCACCATCCCTGAATTCAAGTTGTACCACAGCACTACAGTAATAAAAAAACAGCATAGTATAGGCACAAAGACAGACAAGTTGATCAATGGAATCAAACTGAAGATCTAGACATAAATCCATACACCCATGAACACCTGATTCTTAATAAAGGAGCCAGAATACATACTGGAAAATGACAGCATTTTTAACAAATGATGCTGGTGAAACTGGATGGTTGCATGTTTAAAAAAATGAATATATCATACTTATCATCATTCATAAAATTCAACTCCAAATGGACCAAAGACATCAACTTAAGATCAGACACACTAAACTTGTTAGAAGAGAAAGTGTGAAATAGCCTTGAACTTGGTGGCACAGAAGAAGCCTTTCTGAATAAAACACCTTTAGCACAGGCACTAAGATCAACACTTAATAAATAGGACCTCATGGGATAGGAAAGTTTCTGCATGGCAAAGGATAACATCATTTGGACAAAGTGACTGATTAAAGAATGTAAAAAGATTTTACCAACTACACATCTGACAGAGGACTAATATTCAAAATATATACAGAACTAAAATATAGATATCAAGAAAACAAATAGTCCAATTAAAAATGAGGTACAGATCTAAACAGAGAGTTGTCAATAGAGGAAAATCAAATGATTGAGAAACAATTCAAGAAATCTTCAACATCCTTAGCCATCAGGGAAATGCAAGGTAAACTAATCTGAGATTTCATCTTTTACTTGTCAGATGGCCATGGTCAATAAAATGAATGAGAGTTCATGCTGATGAGGATGTGGAATAAGGGAACACTCATCCATTGTTGGTGGGAGTGTGAACTCATACAGCTGCCATGGAAACCAGTGTGGTAGTTCTCCGGAAGATGGGAATTGATTTACCTCAAGATTAGGTTGTATCACTTGGGCATATACACAAAGGATGCTTCATCCTACTACAGAGACACTTGCTAAACCATGTTCGTTGCTGCTATTTTCATAATAGCCAGAAACTGGAAACAACCTAGTGCCTGTTAATGGGTGAATAGATAAAGTAAATGTGGTACATTTCTTACACACTATAATATTTATTACTCTTTTCAAAAAATGAAATCATGATATTAGCAGGTAAATAGATGGAGCTAGAAAAAGAAATCATCCTGGGTGATATAACTCAGACCCAGAAAGACAAACATGGTATGTATTTGCTTATATGTGGATGTTAGCTGTTAAGTCAAAGATAAGCAAGCTACAATCTGTAGAGCACAGTGGATGGGTGTACAGAACTAGGCAGGAAGAACAGATCTCCTCAGAAAGGGAAATAAAGTAGATAGTTATGGATGGATGGGATGGGGCTGGAGTGGGAGGATCTAAATCCCCCCAAAAAAGAGGGATAATTGGATGATGGGATAATAGATTGGTACTTGTGAGTTATTGTTTTTAGAAAATTATATTGGTATCGATTCTTGTATATTGAT
>LOEQ01000061.1:192657-206352 GCA_001685075.1 Bramus lutescens
TTTGTAAGTTTTACCCTTAAAATAAATACCCCTTTAAATCCCAACTGGTGTGGGATTGTTTATGACTTACGCCTTCAAGGATCAAATGGCAAGGGAGAGGGAAGCAGGGGTAAGGGAGGGAATATAGAGAGGGACAGCTAAAATTAAAGGCCATTTTTGGGGTCATATGGAAACCTATGTATGCTTCCTAATTATATAGATATATGAAGGTGATCTAAGTGAGATCCCCAAATAACGAGGCAAGGGAGACATCTCTCAACAACAAATGAAGTTTCAGAAGCAGTAATGTGTTACATCTAATTGAGTTGTTGGACAAAGGGGTATATGGGAATCCTCAAAGAACCCAGGCAATTGCAAAGGCTGTAAGTTGTTTCCCCACAAACTGACAGCAAGGCCCAATTGCCACCGACAACAACCATACATCTCATTGACTATGGAGAAGTCAAGCAGGTGCCTTCACAAAGCCTGTACCCCTATTAGCTGGCACTCTTGGTGCCGGACGGTACTCTGCACCCTACCGAAGGAGAAATGTAGACACCTACCCAGCTACAACCCTGCAGTGTGCTCTGCCTGCACGATATGCTAGTGGAACGGCGGTGCAGATCTTGAGGGAGTAATCAAACCAGCATCTGAGTTGACTTTAGGACCATTTCTTGAGATAGAGTCCATACCTACCTGTGCTTGGGTGACTAAGAACTTGAGACTAGATAGCCAACAGAAAAACAAAAAACAAATATTACTGTTCTACCAAAGGAATGTAGCAATAAATATATAATAATTATAATGTTAATTATAATAAAATAATAACAGATCATTAGGAGGCCTAACGATAGCCTGCTATACTCATAGAGCAGTGTCTTGCTCAGCCATCATCAGAGATACAACACACAAATACAGAGACCCGCAGTCAGACAACATACGAAGAGGAAGAGCCCTCGGACCACTCAACCCTAAACGGGATGTCTCCCTCAAATATTTCCCCTCAGAACTCAGAAGAGGAGGCAGAAAGGAGTAAGAGCCAGAGGGAATGGAGAACACCAAAGAAACAAAGCCTTCTAAACACAGCGGGACTCTTGCACATGTGAACTCACAAAGACCGAGGCAGCATGCCCAGGCCTGCATGGGTGTGCACCGGATGGGGTTCTCGAGTCGGGAGGAGAAATGAACACATGCTCCTATCTCTAACACAGACGCTAGCTCCAACTGATAATCATTTGCAAATGGAAATTTAGTTTTCTCTGAGGAACTTTCCTTCCTCCCTCGCTCCCTTCCTCTCTCCCTCCATCCTTCCCTTCCTGCCCCCTCTCCCTCTCTTCCTCATTTCTCCTTCTTTATTACCAGTCAAGATCAAAATATTAATTGCTTCAAAAATACAAAATTATTTCCTATTGGAAAATCCACATAACCAATAAGAAGGGAAAGTGATTAATTTAGATCCAGAAAAGGCACTTTTGATAAACATTCACACATTATCATAATCATTCATTTAAGAAAAAAAATTTGCAGAGTACGTTTTAGGCATAGAAAGCTGCTGTTTTATATATAACACTTGCACATATCATATATAACATTTGAATAAGGAGGGAAAGGAAGTGAAGAAGCCAGCCATGCTGATATTTGGGGAAATGTTAAAGATACAGATGTTGGATTTTATTTAAAAAAAATAGACAGAAATAAAGCTCATAAAATCTGTGGATAGAAGGTAATATTCTAAATGGCTGAGAGGATGTATCTACCCAAAAAATCAGAAAATTAATGATGAATTTTTCTTTTTTTGAGTTTATAATATAATTACATCCTTTCTCCCTTCCCTTTCCTCCCCCAACCTTCCCATGATGATGAATTTTTATTAAACTACAATCCTGTTTTACACTATCTATCATTGATTGAACATTCTAGACAATTCAATAAGATGAAAAAAGAATAGAAGTTAGAAAAATTAAAATTTCCAAAACAAATCATGTTTTCAGTCAACATATTTGAGTACACAGGAAATTTAAGAGAATCTAGCAACCATAGGCATACTTCATTAGAGACCTTCAATGCTGCTATATACAAGATCATTATAAAAATCAATCCCATCTTTACATTCAAGAAATAGACATTGGAAAAGATCGTGATACAATAATGGCCATAAAATTGTAAAGAGTCGAGGAAAAATAATACCCATTAGATCAGCAAATTTAAGACTGATATTCCTCAACTTACTTTGAGGTTTATATTCCAGTCAACCCACTGTGAAGATGAAAATACTGTAGACTGAAAATACATTCCATACAGCAAACATCATGGCTTAACAATGCAGTACACTGAAGAACACTGGCTGCTTGCTCTCTCAGGAGTATGGATCCTAGATGCATGGCTTCTTGCTGCTACCAGCACCTCAAGAGAGTGCTATGTTCTGTATTGCATAGTGCTAGACCAGGTAAAGATCATCATGCAAAGTATGGCTTCTACTGAAGGCATACTGCGTTCATATTATTGCGAAGCTGGGAAATCATAACTAGAATTTTTGTTTTTTGGGGACCAGCTGTCAGTAGTGAATAGCTCGAAGGAACTGAAAATGCACATAAGAAGGAACTTCCGTAAACTAGGGATGGGAAAACAAATGCATGCAACTGTTTTGGAAAACGATTTGATAATATTTGCTGTAGAGGAAGATGTGCAAGTGCCACTACCAGTGATTTCTCTTGGAGGTTGACGTTCAAGAGGAAATTTAGCAGACATATATATATATATATATATATATGGAAATACATATAAGGAAATATATATTTCATTCTTGTACATGATTTGAAATGAGTATGAGAAAATGTCAATGTTTGATAAAGCTGTTACGCAGTTATATTATTTTTATAGTATTCTGAGTGTTTGATATATTTTCAACATGAAAAAAATTATCTAGAAAGGATAATTTTTTTAATAACATAGGTCACACTCAGGCTTGCAGAAAGTAGCATTTCTGCCAGTTGGACACTTCAACTTTCTTGGTTCTTTATCTCTTCCTTGGAAGTTCGGTTGAGGTCATAGCTGCATAAGCAACAGAATGGCAGTTTGAAAGTTCCTACAATCTATTAGTTTGCTTTGATAAACGCCACAACCAAAAGCCACTGGAGGAGAAAAGGACTTATTTGGCTTGCAGCTTATAGTCCATCATTGAAGGAAACCAGGGCAAGAACTCAAGGAAGGAAGTTTCTTACACAATCCAGGTCCCCTTCCCAGGCTGGCACAACCAATACTGGTCTGCACCCTTCCACATCAGTTAAGAAAATGCGCCATAGAAATGCCTACAGGCCAATGAATGGAAATACCCCCACCAAGGAGCCCTCTTCTTGGGTAACTCTGGTTTGTTTTTTCACAGAAACTTACCAGAACACGCTATAGTTAATGAGAGAAGTTAAGACACATTTTCTATGGTCAAGAGTGGATGGGGGATGGCGAGATTTGTGGGATGGAGTTACTGACAACACTTCTGTTTATATGATTGAAAATATTCATCCTTTCAAATGTTCTCACGGAATCTTTTTTAGTGAGAAAGGTACCTTGCACCTCCTCGGTCCTGTTTTTGAGGATATTTGTAAAATATCCTCTCAGTTGTGAAAGATTTTCCCCACTTCTGCTCTATGTGTAGAACTTCATGTAGAACTTTATTTGGCACAGAAACAGGGTCTCTGCTCCCTCATTTGACCTTTGCCTGGTGATTCTGAGCAAGCTTGCTCTTGTTCCCCCTCTCCTCTAGCCCTGTTCTGAGCAGCGTTATCCTTATCATATTTTCAAACGAGAAACAATTCAGCTCACAGTACAATAGCATTGTCCTCTTTAAAGCACTCTCACGTCCATGTGGGTGGAACAGGCAATTCTTGATGTGAAGGACTCAGTGTTCCTAGCTCGCCATCTTCTCTGAGTGCCTTTCATTTCTGCCCAGTTCCAGGCTCAAAAGTTATGCCCTTGATATTTCCAACAAACAGACCTATGATTAAATATAAGGAGAATATATTCTTTTATATGTGAGTCATGCTTTGCAATCTACATTATCTTCCACATTCTCCCCCGCTCCAACGACTTTATAAGATGGAACAGAAATTACTGTCCTCATTTACTCTTGCAGAGACAATGGTATAAAGACATCCACTTCTTAGAGTTTTTCAGCTGCAGAAGGAAGACTTTAATTGAAGTTAATAGAAACAGAACAGTCAGCAAAGGGAAGTTTTAAGCCACCATGGTCTCAGGCACAGACAATCCCATGCAAAAGAACCTTCTTCACCTGGCTCTGCACAGGAATTTCCCTGGAAGCAGATGGGTTCGAGTGGCGTTTCCTTGTACAACAAACATTTGCTCCAATACATGGTGTGATGGGTAATTTTATGTCAAGTGGACACAAGCTAAAGTCATTTGAAGAGTCAAGAGAATGCCTCTCTAAGATGGGGCTGTAGGCAAGTCTGTAGAGCATTTTCTAAATTAGCTTAATGGGGGAGGCCCTGGTTCATTATGGGTGGTACCATCCCTGGCCTAGTAGTGGTCCTGGGTTCTATAAGAAAGCAGGCTGAGAAAGTGATGCGGAGCAAGCCAGTGAGCCTCGCCCTTCCATGGCCTCTGCATCAGCTTCTGCCTCCATGTTCCTGCCCCGACTTTCCTCCATGATAAACAGCCATGTGGAAGTGTAAGACAGATAAACTCTTTCCTCTTCAGCTTGCCTTTTGGCCATGGTGTTTCCTTGAAGCAATAGAAACCCTAACTAAGACACATGAGCAGAGAGTTTCTCACTTAAGAAAAGCAGAGCCTGGAGTTTTCACCAATCCCAGGAGAGGCTGGAGAAGGACAGTAAGGAGATGGGAGGGAGAAGGAGAGAGCTACAGAGAAGGAAAAAGTGTGAAATCATTTGCCCCCAATTTATCTTTATGAAAATACGCTATGTGAAAATACTCACTTGAAAATGAGATAACTAAAGAAGTAATTATTTGCATTACAAATTAACTTTTCACTTCAAAAGAGTACTTACCACAGGTGTGACTCTGTGATGTGAGACTTTTAGAAAAGAATATGAGTTGGGAGAGATGGGAAATTTAAACAATAAACCCCTGGTTATAATATAATAGGAAATAATTCCGGTGATAAAGGGGAGCATTCATAAAGAAAGACGGGGTAGTGCACGGAGTTCTCTGCAGAGCGTGGGCTTTGAAACAGACGTGAACAAAAGGCGGGATGGGGGGGCGATTATAGATAAGCTTCAACATAAAAATCTATCATGTACCTTCAAGAACAGAATGAAGGAGGGTAAAGTCAGGGAGCCCTAAGAACAGAACTGCTTCGCTTAGGGAAAAGGAGAGCCCAAACATGGAGTGACTCACATTTTGAATAAGTAGTGTATTGTCAATAGACTGTAAAAGTTTGTACATTTTCATTTGTTTATTTTGCTTATGAATACTCCAAGGTGCAAAAAATGGCTTTAACAAAATGGCAAATATGGAATTTCTGTTAGAGGGACTGACTGTCTTCGTGCAGATGGCATACATTGATATGAACTCAGTCGGAAAAGGAATTGGAGTGTAGCATGATTAATAAAAGCTCAGAGACAGTACTTGGGGTTCGACCTGAAGGTCAGAAAAGCAAAAGAACCAGCCACTGGCTCTTACCTCTACCTCAGTCCTAAATGGCGATCTTGCCTCCAGGAATCTCACAATGAGACTGAGTGTGAGAGCTACCTCCTCCCATCTTATATTCTTCTCTAATGCTGGGATTAATGGTGTGCACCACTACCACCTTGTTTCTATGGCAGACTATTGTGGCTACTGGGATTAAAGGTGTGTGTCACCACTGCCTAGTCTGTAAGACTAATCAGTGTGGCCATTTTACTTTCTGATCTTCAGGCAAGCTTTATTCATTAAAATACAAATGAAATGTCACTACATAGAAGTCCTTGGAATCTAATCATGCAAGATAGAAGGTTGGGCGTTACCAGACCAAGCCCAGGGTGCAGGTGGTGAAGGGCAGTCACAAAAGAGAGAACGTGGGATACGGTGACCCGGTGACCCGCAGCTCTTCCCTCTTTGTCCCTCTGCCCACAGCTTAGATGATTCCGCTAAATCTTATCATCAGTAGCTTGGTACAAGTGGATTTCTTTGGGAGTGGAAGGAACTAAGCTCAGCTCCCTTAGGGAACCTGGGAAAGATGTAAGCCAAGTCTCTGAGGCAGTAGCCAGAGCGAAGGGACACAAGGGACCCCGAGATTGAAGATGCACCTCTTAGTTACCCTCATGTTACCGTGACTTGCACAGCTTGTAGATGCAAACAAGGAACGATTGATTTTAGCTCATGGTTTCAGAAGGTCTCAGTTCATCATGGTGGAGAAAGCATGATGGGAGCCCGTGGCAGAGGTTTCTCCCGTGACGGTGAACCATGGAGGGAGAGTTGGGTTGGAACCGGGTGGGAGATGATAACCATCAAAGACCTGCCCCTAGTGTTCACCTATAGCAAATAGGCTCACATCCTACAAATCCTACAGCCTCCTAAAACTGCACCGCCCGCTGATGAGCAGGCCTTCACATCAGGAGCTGGTGGAGGTCATCTAAGTTTCAAACTGCAGCAGTCTACTCCTGGTTACCAAGAATGGCGACCATCTCATAACTCAACATGCATTTACCAATTTCAAGATTGCCCCACCTAAATGGTCCCAGCAACACCTAAAAGACTTTATTTTTTTAAATGTGGATGAGTGTTTGGTCTTCCTGTATATATATGCACCACATGTATGCCTGGTACCCATGGAGGTCAGAAGAGGACATCAGATCCATTGGAAGTGAAGTTATATAAATCCAGGTCCTCTGTAAGAGCAACAAGTGCCTTCAACTGCTGAGCCCATCCCTCCAGCCCCAACAAGGCGCACTTCTGTGAGTCCCAATATCATAAAAAAACTTACGTAATTCCAATACACAATGATGTACAAATGAAGCAAGCATTCCCATTCTAAAATGGAGGGAAATTAGAACAAAGCAAGACTGAAACCTCCAAGAGCAAACATCAGACGCTGTGTCTCCATGTTTAGCATCTAGGGAACAGGATGTTAGTAAATGGGCTCCAATAGACTTGGGTATCCCTTCTATGGCCCTCCTACCAGTAACATACATGACCTTTCACCTAGGTTAGGTTCTCTCAGTATCTATAGCTTTCTTTAGCAAATATCATGTGATTTTTAGAATCTCTAAAATCCTCCAGTTTCCATTACAACTTAAGCTTTGCACTGGTAACTTATTGTGCCAGCTCTTCAGGGGCTTCCCACAGGGAATCTTACCCTGCTATACACTTCTTGGCTGCAAAAGCATTCCCTTAAGGACACTAACATTATCATATCAGAACCTCATTACTATGATCTCACTTAACCTCAATTATGTCCCTATAGGTCCTATATCCAGGCTTGGTTAGATTTTTGGTAAGGGCTTAAAATATGAATTTTGGGGAGACACAATTGAGTTTCTAGCATATCCCTCTATAGTCATTAATGGTTAATTCAGTTTCTACTTCATGCCCAAATTATCTACTACTACTACATTGTTTGTCTCTATAGATTTTTGGTTTTGGTACATGTCATACAAATGGGATTGTGTAATTTGCCTCCCAGCTTCTGCTAGAGGAAGTCATTGCCTCCTGCATAGCAGGCAAGCACTCTACCATTGAACTATGTCCCTAGCTCTTGGGTTTTCTTTTTCTTTTTTGTTGCTTGTTGTTTTGAGATAAGGTCTTGCTATGTAGCCAAGGCTAGTCTTGAACTTATTATATTATGTAGCCCAGGCTGTTCTCAAACATCTGATTTTCTGTCTAGATATCCTGAATGCTGGGATTCCAAGCTCTTTCTGCCTGTGCATTCTTGTGTCTTCCTTCTCCCACTCAGTGGAAGTCTATCATCCTGCATTGGGCCATCTCAGAGCTGTTTGTTTAAAACGCTCTTTTACCTGTAAGTTGCCTTTGTTGAAATCAACTGCCACTTTTTTTCAGTTGTTATATCTGTATGCAAATACCATCTGTCTGGTAGTTTTATTATTTTACAGTGTCCAGATTGAACCCCAGGGCCTTGTGTCTACTAGCAAAGCATTCTATGATCACATAGCATACATCTGCAGCCTTTGGGTTTCCAGGCATGTACCACCAGTCTGGCTAATAACTTACAGTAAGTTTTGAAATCAGGGAATAAGAATTCTCCAACCCTTGCCCCTTCCCCCAGATTTGGAAATGATTAATTTCTTTCTGTCTCTATGGATTTACCTATTCTGGATATTTCTTCTTTTTAAAATGTGCTTTGGTTAGTCTGGGATTTTTGCATTTCTATATAAATTTACAATCTGCTCGTGAGATTTTGTTTTTTAAAGGAAGAAAAAGCCTCCTGGAATTTGGAGAGATATTGCATAAGTGTACATACCAACTTGGAGAAAACTGTCATCTTAACATATCGAATCTTCCAATCTGAGGATATGACATGTCCTTTCTGATTTGTTAATTTTTCATAATTCAAAGTTTTAGTTGATATAAAATTAGTCATTTGGAAATGAATAACTCAATGTTATTTAGTAACTTACAATATTGTACAAGCACTCCCACTAGATGGTTCCATTTTCATTATCATGGGAGAAAACCTGGCACCCATAAAGCAGTTAGCCCCCATTCCTCCCTTTTTTCCATTTTTGGGAATAAACAATCTTCTTTTTATCGCTGTGAATTTATCTATTCTGAATATTTCATAAGAATAAAATCATAATAGATGTGATTTGTGTGTCTGGCTTCTTGCATTAGTGTAATGTGTTCATTCATATTGTACTATGAACCAATATTTTATTCCTTTGTACTGAAAAGATGAAAATTACTTTGCAACCAGCTAGAGATTATAGACCACCATACTAAGCTTCCACAGGAAGAGACACCAGTGATATTCCTGTTGTTGTTGTTTCTAGAAGAAAGTAGAAAAAAGTGCCACAGAGGATAGATTGTAGTAGGTGCTGGAATGTGCCCCCTAGATTTCACTGGGGGATTTATTCCTGTAGTTGTTGAGAATGGAATAAAAGATTTCAACTGAAGAGAGCCTTTGCCTAAGTCATGCCTCCTCCCCAGAGGTGGTTCTCATCCAGTGGTGGGCTAGGACCAAAATGGTCTACCTACTTTGTAGTTCCAGAGGGACTCTTCTCTGTGTGGCTATACTCTGCACTTACTCCTGCTTCCTCCATCCCCCTTGGATGTGTTGATCCCTAAGTCATAGCCCATTAAACATCTCCATTCTCTATGCAAATTTCCTTTTTAGAATTTCAATATGAGCCCTACAAAGTCAATGCAATTTGAGTTGGGTCATTAAAAATTGAATATTCCAATCATGGGAAATAATGAATCTATGGCACTCTGAGCTGATTCAACAACATTTAAAGGATCATAACCTATTGAGGTCCTGTAGTTTAAGAGAAACTAATGAAATGACTATATTCAGAGGAAATCAACCAAGATAGGTAGTGCAAAAGAATGTTTCTTGAATTAGAGATAGAGTAATTGAAACTTTGAGGATTGTCTTAACCTCACATATGGAAGATGAACCTAAAGACTGGCTTTAAAAGGAGGCAGATTTGCGTTGAATAATATCAGGATCTTTTTTATAAATTAAGAACATGGTTTCATTTTATTTTGTGTGTTTGGATGCTTGTCTGTGTTTGCCTATGTGTCTGTGTATAAGTTGCATGTCTGATGCCTGTGGAGGTCAAAAGAAGGTGTCGGGTCCCCTGGAACTAGAGTTACAGATGATGCTGAGCCTCTGTGTGGATGCTGAGAGTCAAACTCTGGTCCTCTGGAAAGGAAGCAAGTGTTCTTATCTGTCAACGTTGTTGACAACAAGTGTGGCTACTCACCCTGACCTAGGGTGTGGTAACCTGGTGTTCCAGACATTAAGATGGCCCATAGAAGTGGATCTACTCCACCCTGACCAAAGATCAGAGAGCTCAAGCAAACTTCTGCTCGTTCTTTCGAATTAAGAGGTTTGACCTATGGAATGATTGCCTTCAGGATACTTGGTCTAGAGTGGGTGCATTGCTTAAACAAGAAAATGCTCTTCTCAAGAATTAATGACTCGATGTTTCAAAGTATTATATAAATAACTGTTCTGGTTGCCCTTTGTGTCATGTGAAAGCAGCCTTTTGCCTTCTTCCCCTTTCTTGTATCAGGGTATAAAAGGATATGGAAAACTAAACGTGGACAGACTCAGAACTCAGAACCCAGGATTTAGAAGGATTCAGCATTCAGGATCCGCTCTAGTTACCCTCCTGGTACTCTCCTGTGTCTGTGACTCTTTCTCATCTCTGTTCCTTCTACCTAAATTTTCTAATCCTCACGCCCCTGCCGGGGAATGTACAAGCCCACCATGGCTAGGAGCCCGGTAAAAGTCACCAACAAGGTGGCTCCTGGCACGTCCCAGGCAACCGCACACAGTTTATACCTCCAGTCTTGGGAAGTATTGAGCCAGCTCCTTAATATAGGTGGATGATGACAGATCTGAAATGTTCAAGAGAGGATGTCTACACTAAGAACTGAGATACAGTCCTTTTCAATTCTCAAATCTCATGGTTATAGCTTGTGATAAATTATAAGCTTTTTAAGGGTCTTAATGTGGAGGCGTATGGAATCTGCTCAATTGTAATGCAAGACTCCGTGTGGTCAGTGTTTCTTAGAGGGGTGGGCTCAGTGTTTCCCTGCAGCAGTTTCAGCCTGTCTAGAGTGACATGGCGTGGCACAGGATAGAAACAGGACATTGTCATGCATCGCCCCCAAAGTGAGTTTGCTGTTCACTTCCCCCACAGACACAGAGAAGCAAATGGTTGATTTTGAATTAGCTCTGACTTTTATTAATATGCATGTTTACAAGTTTTAAGGGCTCAACAGATAATTGATATCCTGCTACAAATAACTTTGGCTTGTATTAGCATTGCCTAGGAATCAGGCTAGACATTTTTCTAAAAATAAAGCAGAACTTGAGGGAGTTTACAGAGTTGACCCAGTCCACGAAGGGATTGTGTGCCAGGGATGAAATTCAACTTATACCCAAATTTATTCACATCCCATCTTCTTCCTCCCAGACCACTCTCATCATATTTTATAGGTTGAATTGCATTTTACCCAGACACAGACACAGACTCACAGACACACAAAACAAACAAACAAAGCTAAAGTCCTAAACCCTGGGACCTACAAATGATTTGATTTTGAAATAAGAGTCTTTGCAGGTGTAATCAAGTTAAGATATGGTTATATCAGGTGAAGGCAGACCTAATCCAATGATTTATAGACGGAAAATTTAGCCCCAGACACAATGCTACAAGAACGTGCTGAGTTATGTTTGCCAAAAGCTAAGAAACACGTCGAGGGGGTTGCTAGTAATCGCTATAGACAGGATCTGTCCCTGGGGTCCTCAGAGAGAGCACAACCCTCTAAGTGCCCTGACCCCGTACTTCTGAACCATGAGCAGTTCTTGTTTTCAATGGTCCCACATGTGGCTCCCTTGTTGCAGGAGCCCTGAACATTAGTACTCCATACCCAGGGCACTTACGCCAGGCTGGAAGAGATGGAGAAGATGGGTTGACAGAACTGGGCACCATGAGAGACAAAGCCAGGCAGTTTTGAGGAAGTGTCTGCTCCCCATCAATGATTAGGAGAGGGACAGGAACACAAAGCAGACTTAGCAAGTAAGTTTCTGGCTTTTCAACTTGGGTGTTAGGTCACAGCCTACATGAGCAGGTGGCCCTCTGAACAGGAAAGGGGCCCTGTTAGGTGCTAAGCATTTGTCCAGCGGTCAGACTACAAAGACAGCCAGGTGTCCTGGGTACATCAAGGGAGTAAAAGACAAGGAAAATCAGCTTGTGTGGTCGTGGGAAGTTGGAAAGATTATACCAAATAACTTGAGGAAGAGGATCTGGAAAGGAGATGAGCCAGGTAGGTATGACAGCTGAGGAGTAAACAGTAATGACAAAACAAAGGATAAGAGTGGCCTTTTGGCATTTGTTAGGGCTTTATAGTTGATGAAGCCTTTCTGCTACTGCCGAGACCTGTTCATTTTTCTTTCCCTCCAATGCATCATGTCTCCAGTGACAATTCTCTGTGTGTGTCCCATACACTTCTTATCAACATCTCTCTGAGTTATTACCCAGCACTTAACGATCTGAAGCCCGGCAGAATGAAGTCAGATGTAAGCTGGGGAGGTAGACCATTCTATTGCGGAATAAACAGTTGGTTATTCCTAACCAGTAATAGTAGTAAGGTGTTCAAAAGGTAATGAGGCCACGAGGGTTCTGCCCCTACACATGGAATTAATATCTTACAAATGGACCATAGGGAACTAGAGTGGCCCTTCCCCACTACACCTTAGACACACTATCTTAGACACAGATAATGAGTCCACCCAGACAACAAATTTGCTGGTGCCTTGATCTTAGGTATTCCAACCTTAAGAACTGTGGGAAGATAAATTTCTATCACTTGTAAATGATCCTGTCTGCAGGTTTTTGCTATAGCAACAGGCATAGACAAAGAGAACTACTAACTGGTGATTTTATCTTCAAATGGTCTCCTAAGAAAGACTAGGACTTCAGGTCTCCATTTTTCTCATAAGTAAAGTGAAGCTCAGAGGTTAAAGCACTTGCCTGAAGCTATGTGTCCATGCTAGCCCTAAAACTTCAGCCGGCGACTCATTTCCAAACACTGTGTTTCCCATAAGAGGGTTAGAGCCAACATGGAGTCATCTCTGCTTCCACCTGGGGGCTTGGACATCCTCAGAAGTCTGCAGCTTCTCCTCTCAGGAGCCAGACTCTCCACAAAGCAGAAACTCTTTGCACAGTGGTGGGGACAGATGATTAATTGAGGTGAGGGTTGAGGAAACGAGTGGTCCTAGGTCTTGCGCTTGGCCTGGACTCTCAGGTTCTGCCTCCGCCAACATGTGCCACAGAGATGAGCTGACAATGGCATCACCTGCACTGAGTCTTTGTGTCAGGAGGTAGTCATGGCAACTCGCTTCCTCAGCCGATGAGTAGACAATTAGGTAGAATGGAGGAATCAAGTTAATTGCCTGTCATCTCTTCTCTGCTCCCTGTGTATTGATTCAAATTAAGCCTTTCCAATCATCTAATGTCACCAGATACCAAATGAAGAGCACAGACCTGGGAGCCAGGATCTCCAGCAAATAACTATTTGTAAATGACACTCTTAACCTCTCTGCCTCTCCGTGTGTTTCTGACCCAAGCATTCACAAAAACAAATCTCTTTGACTGACCTCCCTTGATTTCTGATCCAGCCTCTGAGTTGCCTAATGGGAACCCTTTCTGATATCAAGTCCATTCAACTAGGCATCCCTTCTCCTTCAGAGTGAAGATCCAAGAATTCAGATTGAAGCTTGCATTTGCTGAAACCCAGGGTAGCACAGAGGGAATAGGTAAACCAAATCAGTGGTGGAGTCTCCACAGTGTGTGTGGCACACATGGGGATCTAGGGTCCAAGTTCTAGATGGATTAGGTAGCAAGTGGTACCATCAGCTCAGCTGCCACTTGATCCAGAGCTACAAGAGATGTTGAAAAATGATGGAGGGATGTAGTGAAAGGGGAGCGGGCCTGCTTTTTGTCCCGCCCGGCTCCCACACGGCTAGCTTATACCCGGAAATAATAACACACAAATTGTATTCATTTAAACA
>LOEQ01000061.1:211004-223465 GCA_001685075.1 Bramus lutescens
GCAGTGTTTAAATGAATACAGTTTCCGTGTAATTATTTCGGGTGTAAACTAGCCGGGGAGCTGGGATCCCGGCGGAACGCAGCCCACTGCTCCTTTTGCAACAGTCTTGAGACAGTCAGGGAATAAAGCATAGGACCCCCTCCCCAAGCCAGAGCTAACATGTAATGTAAGGGCAGTAAGGGTAGAAACAAAACGTAAGTCCCAATGTGGGACAGTGTCTGCTCTGGGGTGAGCAGACCCTCACCAAATGCAGCCATTTCCATCCTACAGAAAGGTTTAAACATTGGCCTTGCCTTTCGTGTTTCAGGATAGAATGAAGGAAAACAGCAAATGGGGTCCCATGGATGTACACGGTTAACTGTGCTGACAGTTAATTACAGGTCTGAAAGAAGAAAAACCGACTGTCTACAAGATGGCTGGCTTCCTGGCTGTGATTTCAAGGACCCCTGGCAGGGTGAGACTGCCGAGACCTGTTCATTTTTCTTTCACTCCAGTGCATCATGTCTCCAATGACAATTCTCTGTGTGTGTCCCATACACTTCTTATCAACATCTCTCTGAGTTATTACCCAGCACTTAGCGATCTGAAGCCTGGCAGAATGAAGTCAGATGTAAGCTGGGGAGGTAGACCATTCTACTGCGGAATAAACAGTTGGTTATTCCTAACCAGGGTTGTCCTGCTTCCCGAATCTTCATACCACACATGCCAGAACACAGTGTAGTCATTTCAGGCAGACCCTGGTGGGCAGGGATCCAACCCGCCTGGCATCTTGAAGTGGGTAAAGGGAGTGCGGCCTCTTCTCCCTCAGCAGGACAGGATCTTGAGGAAGGCTTTGCGGAACTCCACATTGAAGGTGGTATAGATAACAGGGTTAAGGGCACTGTTCACATAACCTAGCCATGTTGTGGCTCTGTAAAGTGCCGGGGACACATGACATGCCTGGCAGTGAGTAATGAGAACATGAGTCAGGAAGAAGGGCAGCCAGCAGACAATGAAGGCTCCTGGGTGGCAAAGAAAGAGAGGATACGGGTGAGGGGCTTGCTTGCCACTTTCCTCATGTATAAAAACAGCCCGTAAGCTGTCTCTATGCTGGGCACCATGCTGGGAGTTCTATATGCCATCTACTTTCTGTTTGCTTAGCTTGGCTTCCATTCACTGATTCGCCTTTTCTTTCACTAATGCTATGTGGCATCTGTGATTTACCAAACTTTAATTAATTAGATGTTAGAATTTAAGGGTTTTTTTCACTATAAAATTGAAAACAGGCCATATACATAGCAGAAAACTTGGTAAATACAGGAACACAGAAAGGAAAGAACCACCCACTACTCAAAGATAATCACTTTTGACATCTTGATGGATCTATTTTGTTCTTTTTTTCTTATCTAAGATGATCTAGGTATCATCATATCATACGAGAGCAGAGTTTTGCCTTATTTTCTCATTTATATTTTAAAAAAGCAAATATTTATTAAATACCCAATGCGTGCCAGACACTTTCATTGAGCCATTATCACTCAATTTATACATTATCATTCTATATGATAACCTAAATTAAGTGACTTCATAAATTTCATTTCAGTCTTTCAAGTTTTCATAAGAGTTAATATTCATACAGAAACCTTTTCAGTTGTGTTATATTTTATATTTGAATTTCCAATGTTCTTTCAATGCAACTAGGATAGCCCCATTGCAGCATCCATCCAGCACTAGCTCTAACGAACCATCTAATCCAACCCAAATTAGCCACTCGGACTTACCAAGCACAATGGCCACCATCTGGGTAGCCTTCTTCTCTCGAAGTGGCACTCCCCTAGGCTGCAGGGGTCCCAGCTTCAGGGATGTGGATAACCTGCCGTTGCTGAGTTTTCGAACCTCTAAGCTGAGCTTGGGTGCCATGGTGGGGCTCAAGGAGTTCCGAGTCCTCTCCACCCGGCTCATCCCTCCTCCTGCTTCTGGAAAGCCTGGGTGCCTCAAGGCAGTGTCTTGGCAGATACTGTAGTAGCGCTTCAGCTCCCCGTGTGTCTGGCCAGGAGAGAGGGGCTGCAGGTATGATAAGAGAGGGTCCTGGCATTTCTGGGGATATTGCTTGTCTTCTATGTGTTCCTGAATCAGAAAGATAATGAAAAGAAAAAGGAGGATACCCTCCTTGTGTACAACCCACAGGGGGCAGGGCGGGACCATGGGAAGTTAGGGACATGAAATCCATCTCTGACTTTACAACTGAAAAACAGCAACCCCACAGGACATATTCCATCACCATAGCAACCCAGGAGGAAGGCACCCTAGCACCTAGTCTTGTTTTTCTGAGTCTGAAAGACCTGGCTATAGCAATTAACATATTAAGTGCCATCATCACTGGGATGTAGTCAGCAAAATCTGGAACGTGGGAAACCCCACAAGACAAATGCTTCGAGTTCTTAAACAAACAAATGACAGTAAGAAGCACCTATGAGATGCAAATGCATGGGCCTTAGATACTTGGGATTTGATTCTTTTTTAAAAAGATGTATGTATGTATGCATGTATGTATGTATGTATGTATGTATTTAATGTGAACTGGGGTTTTGCCTGTATATTCTCTGTGTGAGGGGACACCCTGGAACTGGAGTTATAGACAGTTGTGAGCTGCCATGTGGGTGCTGGGAGTTGAACCAGGGTCGTAACCACTGAGCCATCTCTCTAGTCTGGGGATTTGACTCTTAGGGTGTGTGTATTTGTAAGTTGGAGCACAAAGGAAATAAGATTGGTCACAAATTGATAACTGCTGAAGCTAGCTGATGCTGACTCTGGATTTATTTGTTTTTTCATTTAAAACTGTTTTAGTATTTAATTCCATTTTGTTCTAAGATTGTCATATAACCCAGGCTGGCATTGAATTTGTCATTAAGTTTCCTGCCTCCAGCTCCCAAATACTTGGGTTATAGGTATGTGCCATACTTTTACTTTTGGAAGTTTAAATATCAATATTTAAAAGGGGAGAGAAAAAAACCCTAAGATTTGTATCATAACTTTTCAACTTAGTAGATGTTCTCCTTCAGGATGTTAGCCAACTGTCTCTAAGCTTCAATGTAAGATAGAAAAAAAAAACCTAGGACAAAAATAGAATGTGATTTTTTTTCTGATATTTTTGCCTGGGGAAGGGGATCAAAATGCCTGTGTTTGACATTTGAACTTTCCATATATGAAAGATTAGACACTGTGTCAATCTTCAGTAGGAAATAGAATTCTGCAACTCCTGCTACAAAGGTCATAAAGCCAGCGATTCCTTCTTTACCCTTCCTCTCTCCTGTCTCTCCACTAAGCGAGAAGCTTTGGTACCTGACAAAGCCCAGACAAGGGGAGATTCACATATAAGTCTTCAAGTTGGAGATTTCAGAACAGTTGGTTTTTTATTTTGATAGGATTTCCTAATTAATTTCCTAATTAATATAACTATATTATATGAAGTCAATCTATAATCAAGACAATATTTATGATTAAGCTGGCATGTATTATCTGAAAATCACAATATTTAACTTCTAGTGTGTTACTTCTGAAAGTTACTTGTTGGTGTTCTAGTTGGGATTGGGGATTAGTTCTTGGAAGTGTCTATAGAAGTGAAGAACATCCCATCCCACTTCCATGTCACCAATGTGAATATTCTGTCCTACAGGAAGAAAGTGACTTCCAAGATTCTATGCTGATAACAGTGTTTTTCAGTTTGTTCTGTAAATCCTTAGTCCTACCTCCATAGCTGATGTGGGAAACACTGCTTTCTCTGTAGATGGCTGCCTGGCAGAGAGACTTCCGTTCCCAGATGGTAGGACAGAACCTAATTCTCCACACTCCTGGCAATGCAGTATCATGACTCTCCAATCCTTCCCGTGAAGTCAACACTTCTCCTTCAGTCTTGGCATCTCCTCAGACCATGAATCTGTCATGTCGATTTTAAACTGCTTCTCTATCTGTTCTCATTTTCAGCAAGAGTCTCTAATTGCTACATCAGGCCTGTGCACAGAGCTGTTAATTAATTAGAGAGAGACTGGACAAGACTCAACTCTTCATCATTATCTGTTTTTCAAGTTTAATTTCTAATGTGAGTTCGGGAAGAGGAACCCTGGTCTTGTATTTGACATCTTTAGGTTCTTTTCTGCACTATGCTAGTGAGCCATGCCAAGAACTGACTTGAATTGGAAAAACAAGGCTTAGGGGGACCATGAAATTGTCATGGTTTTGTACACAGTCAGTAACAAACAGGACAATTGAAACTTTTCTTTCTCTGGCTCTTCCTATGTGTCCATTTCACTGACATCTTATTCCCTCTACTGCAGGTGGCTCTAGCTGGCATCCTCACACTACATCTGAAAGCTATTGACCCTAGTCACTGAGATCTATGCCACTAGTTCCATGATTTCTGAATGTCTCTGGATGAAGGCCATTCCAAGACTTTAATCACACAGACTCTGGGGTCTTGGCATATACTACAAATACATGTGTGAGGTCAGTGAGACATTCCACCTTGTGGTAGGAATGAAATCCAGACAAAACAACATCTTAGTGAAAAGATCTCTCACTCTTTTCCCTTGATCCAAGACATGGCCAACTTACCATTTGTCCCGTGGCATCTGACAGAAACCTGGCCCTTATTGAAAACTGCCGAATGGGATGGAGCCGCAGACAGGAGGACTGGGGTATTTGAAGAAGAAACAATTAATTGTGGGATAATCTCTAAAAAACTGAACCATATCATATGCAATTATGTAGCATGGCAGTACTTGGAATGCAGTATGCTTGTATCTTAAGCCTTAGGTCACGGTCTCTTATTTCATGGGAACCAATAACCTTTTTCTATTTAAGTCCTAGGACTTTGAGAGTCTGACCTCTACACACCCAAACTAGAGACTGCGCTAGACACCCAAACTAGTTCTGTCTTTAAGACTAAACTCAGTTCTTTCTCTCCCCAGGAAACCCCATCTCGCGCATATTGGTCATTTTCTTAATGTCCATTGTACTTCTATTTGGCACTTCATTGCTTTCACTTCATATCTGGCAAACATCCAAGTCAGTTCAGAGTGTTTCATTGCTTTTCGAGTGGAGGTGAGGTCTATTTTCATGTCCAGATTCCAAGTTCCATGAAGATAGTGGCCATTTGATATAATGGTCCTTATGCTAGTTGGTTGGAAGTGATTGGTATTCATGGCAGGGAAGCCACCATATGCCAGGCAGTAATGTGAGCAAAATCTAAAGTTCAGGGATCAGTGCTGAGGCACTCTACATCCTTTGTAGAGTCTAGAGAGACCCACCAGCTGCTCAGCACCTTGACACAGGGACAGATCAGGAAGATAAGCATCAGTGGACAATTCTTGGAATGAGTGGTTTCAGGAGAAAAAAATAAGCCTTGGGCAAACAGTGCATGGTACAGCACAGTGAAATGCTACCCTGCCCCCATCCCAGTTCAGTAAAATCAAACCTTGTAGAACATCTGAACTGCTGCTGTGGAAGACTCTACCACCACAAAGAGAAGTGAAACAATCTAGAAAGTATGCCGTCAGCTTACCAAGTAAGGGAGATCTAGGAAGACCCGGTATACTCTCAATATTGGTTCTCCTATCCATCAAGCACAGACAATGTCAGCTGAGTAGAAGGTGATGTGAATCTGTCTCCTATGTGTTGATCCTGGCACCACCTGCACTGATGGGCATGTGACTGGAAGCTGGGAGCTGGTGTGCTGTCCGCTAGTTCCTGTCAGGCACTTACCTGCTGCGGGAATCCAGGCCTGATGCTGATGCACTGACTGTTCTGCCGAGTGAGGATCCGTTTCCGTCTCCTCTGTCTCAGCACCATGTAGATCCTGGCATATACCAGGACGGTCACCCCAAAGGGAACGTAGAAGGACACCACTGAAGAGTAGATGACAAAATCAGGGTTGGAGATGGAGCAGATGCTGGGGTCCCCTGCGGGTGAGAAAAAGGGAGAAGGCGACACCATTATCCAAATGTTTGTCCTCAGTATGGGGTGCTGAGCGTGACGTGATGTGAGGGTTTGGATAGGAAGGTGTAGTTTCAGGCATGCATGTTGTCAGTGTTTCAGTATTCTGAAGGAAGAAAGCTAATTCATCTTCGGACTTCTTGCAGTTGGCTTCAGAAGAAAATTTCCCAGTGATTATATTCCACACACTGACCTGAGTGGAGGCTGTGATGATGGATAAGACATGGTGTCTGCCCCTGAAGGAGCAAATAGTCTAGCTAGACAGACGATCTCTTCCATGCAAATGGTCAGTTGTAACTCACAGGAATGTAGCCTGGGAGGCTAAAGAGGACCATAGAACAGGAGAGCAGAGGCTTCTGGGAGGATGGCACACCTAGGAAAGAGTCTGCTGGTGTGGAGGCAAGAACAGATGGCCAAACGCTTCTTCTGAATCCAGGGTGTGGGGTAGGCGGTGACGGAAGAGAAGACAGGAATCAGGAAATCCCAGTCTTGAATGGAAAGAGAGCTGGGAAAGAGCCTGAACTCTAAAGAGTCCCTAGTCCCCTGAGCTGTGGAGATGGCTTACTTGTTAGGAGCCTTTGCCACTTTTGAAAGAACTCAGGTTCATTTTTGAGCACCCACATGGCAGCTCACCACCACCTGTAACACCAGATCCAGGGAATCCAACAGTTTTTTCCTGGTCTTTGTGCGTACCAGACTCACACTATGCAGATACATACATGCTGGTGCTCATACATACACATAAAGATAAAAATAAGGAGTTCTTGCTCCTAATTTTTGGACCAGAGTGCCACTTCGACTTCTCTTTGGAAAGCACTATGGTTTTGCCTTCTTCACTAGAAGATGTGAAGAGTCATCCAGTACCCAGACTCAGGCCAGAGACTTGCTCCATCCTGAAATGGAGAAGGGAAGCAAGCTAACATCTTTCAGGCAATTGATCAAAGGCTTCATAAACATGATCTTACCCAAGCATAATAGGAGGGGACATTACTATCTCTATCCTTAGATACACAGACTGAGTTCAGGAAGGTTTACTAAGTGGTCCAAGGCAACAAAGCCTGAAAGATACTTTTCTCTAGTCAGTCTGACCCCAAACCAACCTTCCTTCTGTAATTTCTCTTTTCCACTTCCTTCTACTCCCAGGGCACTTCTTTGCCTCAGTCTACATTATTAGCAATAGCTGTTGGCACAAGTATTCCAATCTTCACACAAGAGTGGCAGCGCAGGCCCAAATCTGACCTAGGGAGACTAGGCCTGAGACGTGAGATGGCAGAGAGGGCAGTGGCTACTTGGTGCTCTGCCTCTTGGTCGTCTGAAATGGCCTGGTGCAAGATACGGAGCTGCTGCTTATTAGCTATGTGCTCTTGGCATTGTCACCTGAGACACCCAGCTTTAGCTTCATTATCCGCAAAAGGATAAAACTGTTGCTTGCATAATAGCAATGAGAAATAATGAGGATAAATGATTGCTATGATTATCATCATTTTTTAATTGTTATATCATTGTTGTTTACTTCTTCTGAGTTTTTTGGACTTAAGACAAGAAGTATCAATTGAAATAAAAGTCTGGAGAAAGACAATATTTGTGGGGAAGGGAAGAGAGAAAGAGAGAACCAAAATGAAAAGAGAGAAGACCCAGGGAGGCATGGAGGCCCAAAAATGTGAGCCTATTTCTGACCTTGTCTGAAGGTCAGAGAGTTTGAGGTTGCTCAAAATTGTTGACAACAACCAGGGCTACACATCCTGACTCTTTTGACATTAAGATGGCCCATACAGGTAGCTCCACCCCATCCTGACAGATGGTCAGGATATGCAAGAATATCTCTGCTCTTTCTTTTGTATCAGGAAGTTTAACCTGGAGAGTGGCTGCCTTTAGGATACTTGGTCTAGGGTGGCTTAGCTGCCTATACACCAGAATGCTAATGACTTGACACCTCAAAGTATTAAAGCAATTAGCTGTTTGAGTTGTCCTTTGTATCATGTTAAAGAAGACCACATTAAAGAAGTCTCTTGTTGCCTTCTTCCCCCTTTTGTATTGGGTTTAAAAGTGTATGGAAAATTAAAATGCAGGGATTTCAGTATTCACTGGAACTCCCTCCTGGTACTATCCTATATTTCTGTCTTATTATTTTCACTCACATCTTTGTACACTTTACTTATTTTTCTAATCCCTATGCCCCTACCCTGGTAGGTGATATTTCTGTCGAAGCTGGTCTCTGACAGGGAGGCATTTCAGTAACTGCCTGGCCCAGAATGCTCACAGACCGCTCCCCAATCCTCTCCTTCTGTTGGAGATGGGATGAAATTGATGCTGTCTCACCAGACTTTGCATCAGCATCCCTTCGCAATCAGCACATACGGCCCAGAGTAGTGATCACCAAACCGACATCTTCTGTTCTGGGGACAATGAAGTTGGGGGCAGGCATGGTGTGGCAGCTGGTGGGCCTTCTCAGTCTCTAGGGAGCCACATAGTCGTGATCAGCCCTGCCATTGAAGTCAGCTTGCCTGCTGTCACTGGCTGGCCCAGATCTCAGTGACACCTGTGGTGAGGAGGAGTCTCAACATTTGTTAGTAAGCAAGGCCAGAGGACTTACTTTCCCAAGATTTAGCTCACTGCTGGCTTTGGTGAGCTGGGTTCCTCATTTGTCCCCACTCACACAGTCTCTCCCTTTTTCTATGCTCCTTGCTACCAGGAGAATGAACTATTCTCGAAAATAGCAGAGTCAAAAGGAGGTATAGTATGTTTCTCTGTCTCAAACATGCACACACACATGCATACATATATAGGTGTACTTGTTACAAGCAATGTCCTTCAGAATATTAGTGTTTGCTGCAAGGGAGGCAGTGGGGGCCCTGACAATCTAGGGTAGGAGGCACTCTGACACAGACGGAAGTCTGTGTGTATCTCATTGCACCTTATGAATGTTTTATCACATGCAAGCATTTATTTTTCCATTAAAAACATTGTAACTGTGTACGTGGAGAAAAGAGAGAATGAAGCTGGAGCCAGGAGCTATTTCAGGGTCATTGGCCGTGAGGGCCTCACTTTCAGTAGCTGAACTTGCCTCGGCATCCCTTCCGCTGTCATGACTTCCGCTGCTGCCTACACTCCGACCAAGCTTTGCAGCCTCTGCCAGAAGCCCTCCCACCGTGCTATGTGGTCTCCTGGCTGCACAGCGGGCAGAGAGACACTGGAGTCAACTGCTGATGAGTGCTGGGAGTGGGCATCCAGTCATCAGGGCAGTGGGAGGCCTCCTGCCACAGCAGGCCTGAAGGCTTCTCTGTTGAGTCCTCAGGAGGTGCTGTAGGCAGCTGAAGCCCCCTCAGGAGACACGGCAGGCGCCTTTGTCGGATGATTGATCTAAATCAGTGCTGTGTGGGAGAATGGTAGTTACTGGATGGCGATGTGAATGAGGAAAACAAATAAGGAAAATGTACAAAGGAGCATTTTATCCAGGCACCTAAGCATCCATGACTATAGGATGCTGGGGCAATGCCAGATAGGCATGGGGAGGCTCTAATATCACCTAAAATTAGAGAAAGAAAAGGGTGGGGTGAGGGCAAAGACACATCTACTTGCTCAGCTTTATGGAGGACCTGCTAGGTTCAGAGTTCCTGTGCTGGGCAGTAAGGCACTAAAGAGGGTGCTGGGAAGATGGCTGAATGGGTGGAGCATCGCTGTGCAAGCACAAGGATGTGAATTTGGATCCCCAGCATGCATGCATGAAGACAAGTATGCGTACATCCCCAGTACTTGGGNTGGTCTAGCCAAATCAGGGAGCTCCAGATTCAGTGAGAGATCATGACTCAAAAAATAAGGTGGACAGCAACACAGGAAGACCCTGAATCAAACGTCTGCCCTTTATACACATGCGTGACACACACATACACACACTATACCACAAACCATATACCATACTACATACACACTGCAAAAACCATACACCCCACCACACACACACCACACACACCATACACACATGTACACACACATAACACATATATACACACACACTGCAAAACATATACCACACCACACATACCACATACACATACACACATACCACATATACACACATATCATACATATACACACTACACCATATACCATGCATAACACACATAACACATACCCACACACACATACACACACACCACACCATGCACACATACACATCACACATATGCACACATACTACATACATACACAAAGAAAAAAGCAGAGGCAACAAACAACTGTAACAAGGGGGGGGCCTTGAAGGCTTCTGTGATCTAGGCAGAGCACTTGCTGTAATGTGAACAGCAAGGTCGAGAGAAGGTTGACTTGAAAGACTGATGAACTTTAGACTTGTTGAAGAATTTGACCTCACTTCAATTGCAAAGACAGGAGATGCTGATAAGTCTGATTTAGGATGAGTCACTATCCTTCAAACACTGTGCTTTTATTCTTCTAACTTTTGAGAATCCACGTTCCCCTGTCTCCAGTGTTCTGAAAGCTAAGTGACATTTCTATTGCTAAAATCAAATAAATAACAATTTTCTTCCTTTCTAAAGGAAAATCAAGCCAGTTGATAAGATTTTCTTAACTCCGAGTCCCCTACCCAGAAGAATTCTTAAGTCTGATCACTGGTTATTGCTTATTCATTCTAGAACTCTCTTTTGAAAACCACACAATGGGTATCTGATTTAACAGAAATTCAAATACTGTTTTTCTTATCTGTGAAATGAAAGGACCTGAGCTCATTCCGAGATCTTTAGGGTTGTCCTCTTGCTCCAACACACACCTTCCTCTGCATCGTTAGGGGCTGTTGATTTGATTGACTGAACTTCTAGGCTTCTGATGGAGCTGGGGCACTACCAGTCAGCCAGGCCCTGCAGTTCTGGAACTCTCTCCTACCCAAGATCCTGCCTCCTGCTGCCCCCGTTCAATGAACAGGAGCAGCTCAGAGAACTCTGAAGTCCAGCTTGCCTCTGTGGTCTCTAGTTCACCACTACAAGAGCAGGCATAGCCTTAAATGAAAAGTTCTTGCTACATTTCCTGAAGTCAAACTGTGCTCCAAATCAGGTGGAACTGAAACACCCGAGGCCCCTTCTGCCTCTACTTGTCAGAGGAGTGTCAACAAACCAGCAGAGGAGAGTCATTTGTAGTGGACTTTTGGATGAACCTTTCAACGGGGAAGTTGCTGGAAGGGCCCTGTGATGCTCTAAATGATCATGACCACCATAGGCTCATATTCGAATGCTCGGTCACTTGGAAGTGGCATTGTTTGAAAAGATTAGGAGGTGTGGCCTTGTGGGAGGAAGTATGTCCCTGGGGGTAGCCTCTGAGGTTTCAAATGCCCAAGTGAGACCCAGTGTGCCTCTCTCTGCCTGCAGATCAGGATGTAGCTCTCAGCTTCTTCTCCAGCACCACACCTGCCTGGTGCTTCCCACTGTGATGATAATGGACTAAATCTCTAAAATTGTAAGCCAGCCCCAATTAAATGCTGTCTTTTATAATAGCTGCCATGGTCATGGGTGTCTCTTCACAGTAATAAAACACTGACCAAGACAGGCCACATCTACAACGATAATGAAGGTACATCATGAGGGTCAGATTGTGTCAGAGACCAAGGCTAAATTCTTTATGCCTGAGCTCTGCTCATGAATTCCCTGAGTTCTAGGAAGGGACAGCTGGGCTTCCCCGCGACCACCCAGAGAACCGTCACTGTTTATATCTTCCTTGGAGCAGATGGTTAGTTGCAATTTAAGGCACAGAAACCTTTCTATTGCATAATCACAGCAGTGACACCAGCTAATACCTACTGGGCCCTTATAATGGACCTTGCATTTGACAAATATAAGAATAATTGGAGGGTTTAGTACAGTGTTGCTAAGAAACTTAGGCATGAGAGAAAGCCTGGCTTGGTGGCAGAAGTGTATAACCTCAGACAGCCAGGAGGCTACGGCAGATGGATTATAAATTCAAGGCCTTCCTGGGCAACTTAGTGAGCTTCTGTCTCAAAAACAAAGACAGACAAGATGACCTCCAAATGTAAAACCAACCATCACACACATAACATAAAACACAAAGTAAGATAGGGACCCCGAGAGAAGTGGTGGGGTCTTATGCTACACACAAGCTAGGTCAAAAGTCTTTTTTTGATTCTCAATTTGAAAATCCTGGGACAATTTTCCTGGGTTTTGTTTCTAGAACAATAATGATGTCACTGGCACCAACATGCTGCAATTAGCTCATTATTCTTCACTTGCAATGTTGACATCAGCTGGGAACTCTGTCTACTGTTAGATCTGGAGATGGTTTCAGGTACTCTCAGGATCTGTGTGTGCCTGGGAGAGGGTGTAGGACCTCCTCCACCAACATCCCAGAACATGTAGGAGAACCAAGCTTAGCCCAGGGAACTATACTCGTCCCAGCAAATGGTGACATGTGCTGACAACCAGCAGATGAGCAGTGCCTCTGTCAAGAAGTGGAATAGAGTTTCCGCAGGA
>LOEQ01000061.1:291674-310136 GCA_001685075.1 Bramus lutescens
AGGCAGGAAGGGGAGCAGAGAAAAATGTAGAACTCAATAAATATCAATTAAAAATACTTTTAATAATTCTTTGAGAATTTTATACAATGTATTTTGACCATACTTATCCTTTCTCTTCCCATAACTTCCCTCAGATCCATGCCCAACTCTCACGTTCTTCAACGACATGTCCTTGTCATTTTTAAATAACTCAGAGAGTCCTATTTGTGTTGCACATGCACTCCTGTGTATGGGGCCAACCCCTGGAGTGTGGAGAGGCCTATAAGGGGCCACATCTTTAAAGAGAATGGACTCTCCCTTTTCCAGCAGGTACCAGTTGCCAACAGGTCCTCAGCCAGGGGTCGGACTTCGAACCCAGCCCTCTACTCTGTGCTGGATGTCGTCTGGCTTCGGCTTGTGCAGGCTGTCACCATCCCTGTGAATTCTCAGATGCAGCTGTCTTGTGTCTGGAAAACATTGAGTCATCCACCACCTCTGCCTCCTGCAGTATTCCTGACCCCTCTTCCTTGTTGATCTCTGAGCCTTGGGAAGAAGATGTGTGATATAGATATCCTGTTTAGAAAATCTCCTATAGTGATATTTTATTTATGCTTTATAAATAAAGCTTGTCTGATGATCAGAAGGTAAAACTAAGCCACTGGAGGCCAGATGGCTCACACGTTTAATCCTAGCGCTAGAGAGGAATATAAACCGGGATGGAGGTAAGAGCTCTCTAGTGGTTTGATTGCTTTGCTTTTCTGATCTTCAGGTTGAACCCCAATATCTGTCTCTGGGTTTTTAGTGTTTGTGCTACAATCCCTCTTTTTACTGAGTTGAACGGTAAGGATCATTTTATACAACCGTTCCATAAGTGGATGATTTTCCCTCTCACCTGTCTGAGGCCATCTTCTTCTTCTGTTCTTCGCACCTCAGCACACGACTCCAGTCTGACTCGCCTCATGGTCACAAATGGCTGCAGCAGCTCTGGCTTTCACGGTCTCACAGCAACATTCCACGATCGAGATCTGCTTCTAAGATTGAAGAAGCCTTTTCCAATAACCCATCAGAAAATTTCCTTTACATTTCATGTGCCAAATTTATGTGATATGCACATGCTCGACCCAATCCCCAGCAGAGGGAATCAGCACTCTGCAACCTAAGGACAACACACCCTTCTAACTTACACAGGAAAAAGCAGAGGTTGGAATAGAAAATAATTTTTTACCCTCCTGGTAGAGGTAATAATTGAGAGATTGCTACCTTGAGATGGAATAAAACCCCTATTGATGTTGTTAAAATCATTCAGAACACCTGGAGTCAAGCAGTAGTATTAAAACACATCTAGAAGACTAGCAGCAACCACGCCACCAGTTTCATCTTACAGCTCCTTCATAGTGTTTGTCGGTAGGCACACTTTGTTTTTAAAGAGGTAAAATGGTGAAATCGTTACTATACAGTCACTCTTTACTGTGAAAAAGAATCGTGGACAGGATTGTACACCTCTTACATCACCGATGGCATCTTTAATGACTCAATTCTCATTGAATTTGATGTAACATTTTGATCTAGCTTCTGTTATTTGAAACTTTACTGTTATTAATGTCACTGTCACAAGCCCTTACAGAGGACATCTGTGCAAAACCTACATTAATAGCTCGAGCTCCCACCACACGAAAAGAAGCCATGACAGGCAGCTGCAAAGTCATTACTCTGTCACTGGGTGCTGGCACTCTGACTTACAGCTGCAGAATTTTGACACTTAGTTTGCTAGTCTTCCTGGCCTCAGTTTCCTTACTTGAAAATGATGAAGTTAGAATAAATAAACTTCAGGATTATTTCCAGCTGCAACTGGCCCTAATTTGATGAATTCTAAGACCTTTTGGAAAGAATTACTGCTTGGGCCGGAGGCTCGTCTACTTAATAGTAAATGTGAAGAGCTCTGACACGAGTGGCCACATTTTGCTGTGTTTAGCCAGCACATGTTTATGGAAAGCAAATGGGAGTAGTTTTTAGCCAGTGTGTTCTATCCACTGTGGTTGAACCTGTCTACTGTTTGTGACCAGGAGGCGCCACACCTGCGCCACACCCAGCATGCTCCTGCAGAGGAGCTCAGAGTTTGCGCCTTCCTGGGAAAAGGTGAAGCTGGGAGGTTAAACCACTCACCCACCTGAAGCTGGCACCTGGGTTTCCATGGGATCTTTTCTTTGGAGTGTTGTTAAGAGGCAGCCTTGTTTGTTCGCAAGATCTTGTGATGGTTTTCATGTACTGCACATAAACACCTTGTCAGGCACCAAAGACAGGTTGGAGAGAATGATTGATGGGAGTGGGCTTGTGAAATCACACCTGCTGTCTTGGCAGATGGGGAAAAAAGCCGAGTAACCTGTGGAGTTGCTGATCCTTTTCAAAAATTCACTCATAAAAACATAATTTTAGCTCTTCTGCAGACTTTAGAAATAGCCATTATCTCAAAATGAACACTAGGGGAGCGAGTACTGTATGAGTTTTCAGCCATATAATTCCAATAAAGTAGCAAGACACCTTCACCAAATGGGCAAACTGGTGTTTGAGTGCTGGGGTGGGACAGCAACTACACTCTGCCAAGTGTAAAAATGCCATTCAAGCTGCAGTTGCTGGCTGGCTGCCCATGGTGCATCTAAACCTACCCATAGAGAATCCCCAGCCCCATAAGAGTTCTTGCCTTTAGTGCACAGGATGTCCCCTGGAGAGGAAAAGAGACTGGTGGATTGTGTACAGTGCAAACCAAAGCATGGGCAATGGGGACCAGGGGCTGTTGCCACCAGTAGGAAAGCCATGTGGACCTGATGAACTGTTCTGAGCTCTGTTTGTTAGGCTCGTGTTATTGTTGGCTTGGTTCTGTTCAACGTAGCAATATGCTACCCTAATTTACTCTGATATGCACTTAAAATTTATTCCAAAATTAGTTGTTGAGTTCCCACATCATTGCATTGTTCTACAGATGGCACAAAGTGGCATTGGGATAGACAGAACATGTACACATTGGGAGAAGAACTTAACAGATCTGGGCAACCAATGCGAGGAAGGTCCCAAGAGCAGATACTACTATCAACTACAAACGACCCTTCACGTGCTTAGAGCTGTGTGGACCGAAGAAGGAAAGGGCTGCTCTCTGAGTGGGAGAGGAATACTTAGGAGAAAAGTGAGGAATTGATTTGGGCCTCCCAGTGTATGGAAATTCGGATTAAAGGAGAATATTTAAGAGAAGAGGGTTTCGCCCATCATAGGTCAAAGTATTAGACAGTTGGTTTTTTCACTCACCCAGCAAATGTTTCTTAAGGATTGGTTTTGTGTCAGGACTGTCTTAAGGCAAGGGAACAGAGAGGACCTTGCTCTAGCCTAGGGGTGAACACAGCCAGCTGACAAGGAAGTTGTGTGTGATGCTGAGACTGGGTGGTGGCTATGATGTATGAGTGACTGTGCTAGACTGGGTGCTTTCTTCAATTCTTGGAAGAGGTGAAGGTTAAGCTCATAGGGCAAACTCAAGAAGCAGCCAGCCAAGCAGAGGTCGGGGCCAGAGCATTTGCAGGGGAGGGAACAGCTGTAGCAGAGGCCCTGAGTTAGGGCCTAGCACTGGCACATTTGAGGAGGTTATTGTCCAGTATGGTGGATGACAGGAGACTGGGACAAAGGAGGTGGGAGGAGGCGATGGAGCCAGATGATGCAGGAGTTTGCCTTTTATTCTAAAGGAGACGGGAACCCTTTGGAACTGACCGATTTCATACGCGGATCCCTCTGCTGTCTGAGGATCAGTTGTAGCGAGAGCAAGAGAGGAATTGAGACAGTGATGGAGAAGCAAGGGACCTGCTTGGCATCCAATGGTTTTGCTGGAGATGGAGAGAACATACATTTGAGTTATGAGGTGGATACAGAGTTGACAGGATTTGCTGATGGATCGACTGTGGGCAGGAGGGAAAGCGACATGTCAAAACAGCGCCAGAATTGGACTCAGTTATCAAGCGTGTGCTGGCTTCTCTGAAATGTTGCAGCAAGCTTCAGTAGAGCATTAAGTTTGCAAATACAAGTAAGGCTTCCTGTGGAAATAAACAAAGGACAAGTAAGCAAGCAAAGCAAGACTGTTTTTCCTGAGCTTGGTGGTGCAGGGGGGCCAGTCCCTGTCACTATGGTTTTGAGAGATTCAAAGGCACACAGGAGAAGGAACCTGTATGGTGGGGGCAGGGAAAGTATTGTAGGTACCCTGTTGAAGACTGGGGGATGGGGAAGCTAGACAGGGCCACTAACTTAAAGCAGAATATTTTGTTAAATATTTAAATAAGGGTGTATGGATTGAAGTTTCCAGAAAATGAGCCACACCGGTGTTAAGGATTCTATGAGACTGAGGGCTGGAATGTTACAGATTTAAGCCAAATTGACTTGTGCTATTTTTAACTTCCATAATAGCTACTTATTACACACTTCTGTGTCTGATTTAACATCCTTGTGACTTCATAGTAAACCCTTTTGGGGATGTTTTAACAGACGATTAATTTCCACTACCCAGAAGCTAAGAATCTCCTCAGATAACGCCTGAGACCTACTGTGGAGGCTCACCTGCTTGGCTGTGAACCTCTACCTTGGGTTTCCGCCGATGCACTTTAGAAATGTCTCCCCCATTCATTGCCTTTTTATTCTGTAACTCCAAAACTTTGGGAAATCATTTCCATCTGTCACACGCTTCGGGGAGCAATGTGAATCTGTTTTTCCGGGCCACCATTGTTCATGGGCTTAAGAATAAACTTGTCCTTTGAGATGACAACTGTGTTTTCTATCAGCAGGTGCATATTTGGCCTACAGGAAGAGGAGACAACATGTAAGGAAACCACCATTATTAACATCCTGGCCATTTGAGGGTGATGTTCTATAAATTATTGTTCAGCTTCCTGGGCTGCTCTAGAGATAACAACCCACTTCCCTGCAAGTCTGAGCTGTACTGGGTTTGTTTTTTGGGTTGCTCTGGACTGAGTAGTGTACTGAACATGTAGTTACAGGTCTAAGTTCTATTTTTACATATTATCCCTTTATGAATACAGTGTCCCAATGTCTTGATGATACCTGTTTTTGCTTGTCTTATTCCGAACATTTCTGTATATTTCTGTCTCTAAGCTCCTACAAATCCATTTTTTCCATCATGTATTTTTCCATCTTTATTTATTTTTCACTCTTGTTTTCTCTGGTTGTTAGACTTTCCTTCAATGGCTCACTAGCCCTTACCTCACTCAAATGACCTTTTTTGTTTGGTTGGTTTGGTGGTTTGAAAGAAAATGGCTCCCAAAGGGAATGGCACTATTAGGAGGTGTGGCCTTGTTGGATTAGATGTGGTCTTGTTGGAGGAAGTGTGTCACTGTGGAGGCAGGCTTTGATGTCTCATATATATGCTCAAGTTACTCCCAGTGATATAGTATACTTCCTACTGCCTGCATATTGACGTGTGGCAGCTCCTTCTCCAGCACCACGTCTGCCTGCATGCTGTCAGGCTTCCTACCATGATGATAATGGACTAAACCTTTAAACCTATGAACTATAAGAAAGCCATCACAACTAAATATTTCCTTCTTAAGAGTTGCTGTGGTCATGGTGTCTCCTAGGATTGGGATTGCCTAATGTCATTCATGCCCACTCAGTCCACTTGTTGACATGTTATCATCCACTAGAATTTCTACATCTCTTATATACCAGTACTAACAACCGGGCCAGTGACACATGGATAATGATGGAAATAGAGACTTTTTTTTTTCAAAGAGAGGCAAGTTGGAGATGTGGCTCAGTTGGTAGGGTGCTTGTCTAGTTAGTATACAAGGTCCTCAGTTTGGTCTGAGGACCAAACTGCATACATTGAGCATGGTGGTGCATGTCTGTAATTGCAACACTGGGGAGGTGGTGGCAAGAGAATTATAAATCCAAGGTTATCCCCTGCTGCATAGACTTCCAGGCTGCACATATAAGATACTGTTGAGAGGAAGAAAGTCCAGAGTATGGAAGTGGACCAGTAGCTGGGAAAACAGTGGTTCATATTGGTTCTGGGCCATGGGGGTCACAATCTTTTCTAGATGGATTTTGTAACACCTACTTTCTCCTGCATTTGTATTCACGGGGCTGTCTCCTGCTTGCTTGCTCTGACTGTCTCTTCCTCTCTCCCTTGCTGGTGTGCACGGGTTTCCAGTCATCTCCTCTGTCCTTAGTGAGGTCTCTCTCCACCTTATTCTCCTTCCTACAACAAAGTATGGCTTTCCAATAGGTGCTGAGAAGCTAACTTTGATACCGAGCTTGTCTAGTACAAGATAATAACAGAAAACGAAAATAAAGCATTCATGAATGTTTTGGGCACATTGACAAGCTAATTTTTTATCTGTTGAAGTTAATATTTAAATTTCAGACTCACGTGCCTTCTTTCTCTTCCTGTTTTTAAAAAACCACAACAACTAAGCAATCAGACATGGTTTGGGAAAGCACGGTTCTAGATTCCCAACAGTGGGCAGTCATAGACCTTCTGGAGTGAGAAGGGAGTGAGGATGTAAGTGAACATTTTGCTGTGTATATCTAGGCACAAGGCAGTACTCACTAGACTGGAGAGCAAATGCTGTTTGCCAGGCAAGGTGACTCAGTTTCCCTTCTCAGGGGGATTTGCCATCACTGAGGCCATGCTGGCCTTTGTCTCACCAGGATAGGTGCAGAGGAGCCATCTGTCCTATACTGGAAAGTCTCTTATGTTTGGGGGTGAGGCACAGACGTAGCAAGACTCTTGTCTTCAAAACTTACCTCCCCTGCTTGTATTCATGTGTATCTGATAATAGGACTCAGATTCTCTCATGCATCAAAATCATAGAGTATTAATAAAGTCTAGAAGAAATCTTTATATTAATTATATATTATCCTATTATGTTTTATATTATATTATTAGTTATATTAATTTTATTTATTGTAATTGAGCATAAATGAGCACACACACATAACTTGAATGCATGGAACATTCTAGTGGCTTTTTTTTTAATTATAGCTCACTGAGACTTCTTGTGCCCTGTTCTTTTGGTGCTGTATATTTTGGTCAGAGATAATTTAAAAAATCCCATTCTATTAGTAAATTCACATTTGTTGGGTAAAATATTCTAATTTCAGTTTATGAAATGTGGTCAAAGTGGATCAATGGGATGACTCCGCAGGTAAAGGTGACTTTTGCCAAGCTTGACAACATGAGTTTGACCCAGGACCCACATGTTGGAAGGGAGAGCCAACTCCTGCCAGTTGTCTTCTGACCTACACACACACATACACACACGCACACACACACATATACACACACGCACACACACATATACACACACGCACACACACATACACACATATACACGCATGCACACACATACACACATGCACACACATATACACACATGCACACACACATACACACACATATACACACATGCGCACACACATACACACACAGAGACAAATTTAAACGATAGCTCGAAACGCAATGGTCAAAGTGTCAGTCTCTTCCAATTCTGCTCCCCCTGGAGTTGAGATCAGCACACCCTAGATATGCCAAGAGCACACAGTCAGGAGGGCCTTCACATCTAGTACTCCTATGTGTTTCTGTCAGCTGGCACTTTCCTGCTCTAGCTGTCTCAGAAGGCGCCTCTCCACAGCACCTCTGCATCCCTGAAGACCAGGGATCTCACAAAACCCTGCTATAGTCTCTCATCAGTTTCCCGTGTGATGGTTGGGTTTGCTTGCTTCTGTTACTTTGAAGACAAGTATACACTTCCATCTCACCAGTGGCATTTCCCACCATTGCCCCTGAAACACAATGACAGACATCTTGAAGCACAGATTTTTTTTTTAAACCTCTTAAGTAAAACAAAATCTCCTTTGAAGTTCGTCATTTACTGCTCACGTTCCCAGCCAATTCGGCATCCTGTCACCTACTATGTTGAAGGCAGGGCAACTTTCTCAAGACGGGGAAGCTTGTCTGCTCACTGCTTGGGAAATTCCCGCAGGCAGGTATCTCCAATCAGCTCTAATCTACTCTTCAGTGGTTTTCTCTCAAAAGGAACCACTGGAGGCTGAGCCAGAGGCTTGTCAAGAGTTTGAGGCCTTCTGGGGAATGGAGAGAAAAGGAAGAGCAGTGGGCGAGCCAGCGGGGAGGGGCTGCCTGTGGACAAGCTTATCCATCTGCTCCTAAAGCCCAGTGAAACCTCTCCTGCAGATGAAGTGGCTAGATTTCAAGGGAGAGAGTGCTATTTTCTGTATGTAACTTCTGATTTATTTTTGTCTCATTTGCAGTAATTGGGAGATACCTTCAGAAATCTCCATAACATGAAAGTTACGTATGCTCATCCCTGGTCTAATTAAGGGATCCTGAGCGTGTGTTGTGCTGATGTACCAGCACATCCAAGAATGCTGACATGTCCTGGCAAAAACGTGAACATCAAAATGAGAAAATGGTAACTGTTTGTAATCACATAGTCAATAAAATATATATGGTTTTGTCAACATTCCAATTATTCCCAAACGAGTTAAGCAAAGACAGTAAATTCCAAGGCAGCCTTTATTATTCATGCAATAATAAACATAGACAGTAAAACACTGACTTTTGAAATTAATGGTGTTATGGTTGAAAATAGAGGTAGTTTTATTTTCAGGTTTCAAGTTAATTCAAAGTGGGTAGGGATAGTTAATATGCAAAAATATTGGACAGTACAATTAGAATAGAAAATGTTTAAGCTGAAAACATTTGTATTTTCATACCACAAATGAGTTAAAATTATAAAATGTCTTATTCAAGTATAAAACACCAATTCACATAAGTAGAAATTGGGGAGATTTTTGCTTAAGATTGCTTATGGGAGAAAAACTTCGTAGGGAATGGGTGATTAGCTTCTAAGCTTAAAGATTTAGAAGTCTGATTAAAATGAAGGAAGCATCCACACACAGCTTCAAAGCCCTAAGCAAAAGCATGCAAAATAAAGGACCTTCCTCTTGGACTACTGGCCCGTTCCACCTACTTCAGACTGTTACACTCGAGCCCATTTTGAATAGAAAAGCTACGTCAGAGGGGATCATAGCCATAGGCAGGGCTAAGGCGGTGGCTCTGATGCAAACCATGCCTCGTGGTATGTCCTCAACCATCTGTAAGATGATCCATAATCACTCTACCACCTGCCTCCTAGATTACGCAATGAGCTACACATGCTCAAAGTATGCAATTTGATAACTTTCTATATAAGTTTATCACTCCAGTCAAGTTGGCATCATCCCCAAAGCTTTCTTGTACCCACTGGAAATCCCTCCCAACAACTCCCCTTTGGTACCCAGACAACCACCAGTCTGCTTTTCACTGCTACGGATTAGCTTGCACTGTTAAGAATTTTACTGAAATGAAATACTATATTCTGTAGTTTTTGGCTTTTACTCAGCTTAATTATTTATTTTCTTCATTTGTTTTTTGAGACAGAGTGGCATGTAGCCTGGACTGAGCTCAAACTCACTATGTAGTAGATAGCTGAAGCTGTCCTTGAACCTCTGTTCTCTTTTCCCTACCACCCAACTGCTGGAAAGACAGTTGTGTGCTACCACACCAAGTTGGTTACTCTGTGTGTGTGTTGGAGGGATGCACTCGCATATGCTCACACTTGCACACAAATATGTTGTTTATATAAATAGTTCATTTTTATCTATTCATTTCAGCTATCAATTATATAAATTAAAATAAGTTTCATTGTGATATTTTCATATGTGTATGCAAAATGCTTTAATCATGGTCCATTTCTTTTTCGACACTGGGTAAGAACCCACTGCCCATAGAGAAGAGGCTGGGTCATGTGACAGGCCGGAGCAGCACCATGTAACCATGCTGGTTGTCATGCTCACGGTATATGAAGCCCCCGGGTCCTCCCAGCTCTTCCTGCGGCTTGTTGCCTTGTCACACGGCTGTCGCTTGTGCCGTCAGTACTTTTTATTTCAGTCCTGCTGATGGCTAACAGTGCTATCTTGTGGTTTTCACTTGCCTTTCTCTAATGAATGAAAGTTGAGCATCTTTCCAGGGACTTAGTTCCCATCCACATGTTTTAAGTTGATTGTTATATCTGGAAACACAGTGTACTGCTGGTGGGAGGAAGGTAAAAAATAATCGATGGATGAAAAATAATAGCGGTAGCAGCAACAAAGAGCTACAATTAGAAACTCCAAGAGGAAACTGAAAGAGCACAGAGAAAGCCATGTTCCACAGATGAAGTAAATGACACGGTAGGAGCTGAGCAACTGGTGTGACAGAGAGCAGTTATTTCTGAAATAATGAACCAAAACTTCAGCTATCTGGGGAAGATGAAAAGGGCAGAAAAGCACCAACTGGCACTTTGGATTCTCATTGTCTTCCCTTAAGGGTGCCACAATCACCAGACTTAAACACACGTGTGTGCTGTCTGTGGCTGTGTTTTCGCCTTTGAAATTATGATGTCATTTCAAAAGATAGGTGTTTCCTCCCACTGATGAGCCTTCCTTCATTCCTGGGGTTTCAAACCTTGTCTTCTTCTGAAGTAAAAAGCACCCTTGTGGTTGCTTTTCCTCCCAATGGTCTCCCGACTGCTGCAGACAGCTGATGAAGCATTATTACTTCTTACAAATGTAAACTTTTGCTCATTAAGCCGCAAAAATTGAAAAACTCTCATATCATCACTTAAACCTCTTAATATTCTTTTGAATCTTCTTTCTAGCCTCAAAGAAAAAAATTTGGAGCAGAATAGTTCTTAGTTCTAAAATATAGCTTTCTGAAGTTTGGCTTACGTTTCCTTTCCTTTAGTTTTTCTTACCGGATTCAAATACACACCTCATAGCTTTATCTAAAGAGAGAAGGAGAAGGATTAATGGTCTTTGTGCTGGGTAAAAAAATTGTCATTTCCTTCCTGTCTCCTCTCCAAGACCAAAATTTTATAAAGAAAACCAGATTCCATATGCAGATTATTTTGATTATCATCTTTTTGGCTCAAATTATACTTTTTAAAGAGTAGACAAGATTGTTTTGCTTTTTCTTTTTAATTTTCATTTGAAGAGTATGAGTATTTGCCTATGTCTACTTCTTCCCACCAGGTGAGCACAGTGCCCTCAGAGGCCAGAAGAGGGAGTCAGGTGTCCCAGGACGAGGGTTGGTTACAGGGGGTTGTGAGTCGCCTTGTGGGTGCTGGGAATTGAACCAAGGATCTCCGAAAGAGAAGCCTGAGCCCTAGTTGCTGAGGCACCTCTCCATTCCCAAGACAGGTTTTGTTTTGTTTCTTACGTTGTTTCAGGTGAAGGGACAGAGAAACATCTCAATCCCTCTCGTCCCTTGGTCTTCCTGCTCTCTCTTCAGGAGAGTCTCCAGAAGAGACTTCCTCTCTGCCGGCTCATGTTGCCCACTGGCACATCTTCTTCCTTCTGCGGGAAGCGTTCTCACGCTCGGTTCTTCAGTTTCTTACAGTATGCACTCTGTAACTATTCGTTTTGTGATTGTTTTTAATTCTCACCACAACGATTTGCTTATTTTAATTCCCTATGAAACATTTTCTCCTGTTATATTGCTTTTTGAAAATTATTTTTACTTTCACAGACACAATGTTCTTTCTTAACAATGATGCAAGAAATAAGAATTTATTTTGGGGAGTGAGGGTTCTCCTCCAAAGATTTTTTTCTATTAGATTGATATCTTTCTCAGGGATTATTTATGTTTTAAAAATCCATTTAAATTAAATACCTGGCTTTGTATTAAATTTTTAAATAATTTGTATAGCATTTACAGCACACAAGCGTAGCTTTTTGTTTACTTAGGATTACTCTTGTCCCACTTCCCTTGAAATGTGGGAAGCTTTTAACTGTGTGGGCACATTTATCCTCAGCCCTCTTCTTCATGGGGGTGTAGGGAGATTAGCACAACACGCAACATAAACCCCGATAAGGTAAGGTCACTGTCTTTGCTTTAAGCTGTTTCCTGTGTTCAGAAGAAATAAAGAGTAGATGGTCCTCTGTATTTACCGCTCGCTCCTCTTGCTCTGCATCCATTCCACTCGCTTCAATTTCTCTTCAGCCAGAAGAACTTTGTAGATAGTTTCATGCCTTCTACCTTGGTTGGCCATAAAATCACTTAATAATTAAAAAAAAATGGCTCACCTCCTATTGTTGTTCTTCTCTCTTTGTCTCATTGTTTTTATATACTTTATTTTTTATTATCATATGTTTGTGACCATGGGGTGCTGGAGCTGCACTGTGCGTGTAGGGACCAGGGACAACTTTCAGGAGCTGGTTCTCTCTTTCCCTCCAGGGGACAGGGTCATTGAATACAGGCTCTCAGGTGTCAACCACAGGGACTTTTACCTGCTCAGCCATCTTGCCAGTCTTCCTTCTCCTCCTTTTATGAAATACGTCTCTTTGTTTTGCAGGCTGGTTCCAAACACATGAGCTCAAGGGATTCTTCTACATTAGCCCTAGGAGCATTGTGAGCTCAGGGGCATGCCCCAGTACCAGTCTTCAGTAATGTTTTTGCTTGTTTTCTGTGCTGGGAACTAAACTCATACTAGCCAAGTGTTCTACCACTGAGCTACATCCCTTGTCTTTGTTTTTAAAACATTTATTCTATTTCTCATTATTCTGTGTATGTGATTCCAGGGAGGAGGGTCGTTTGCATCACAATGCATGGGTGGAGGTCAGGGGGCAGCTTTTCGGGGTCACTGCTCTCCTTCCACCTTTACCTGGGTTCTGAGAGTAGGATGCAGGACACCAGGCTTGTGCAACCAGCACCTTCTCCCACCAAGCTATCCTGCAGGCCTTCTGCCCTCCTTTTTAAAGGATATTTTTATGATTTTTTTCTTTCAGAATTTTAAAGCAATCTCTGCTTATATCTGGTAGTTAATGATTTGGCTAGGATACTGCCAGGCATGGCTTTTCTTTCTTATGTTCACTATGTCTATAGTTTAATAGTCTAAAGTTTATGTTCACTACGTCTATAGTTTAATAGTCTAAAGTTTATATTTTTCACCAAAAACTTGAAATGTTTTGGCCATTACTTTAAAAATACATTTATATATTCTCATGTTTATAACTTTCCTTTAAGGTCTCCAATTATATGCATGTTAGACCACATATTTTTTGTCTCATGTGTCTCCAGATCTTTACATATTTGATAACCATTTTATCCCTTTTCTTCTTCAGCTTGGATTTTTTTTTAGCTTTCCTTAAAATAGATGAATTCTTTCATTTATTACCTTACTCCCACTAATTCCAGGTAATGGATTTTTTTAACCTAACCTTTTCCAATCATTGAATTTGTTTGTAGTTTTAAAAACATAGCTTTTATGTTCTACTGTTCTGTTGTTTTACTTGTTGCAAGCATATGTTTCTTTACCACATCAAGCATAGTTGCGTGGCTGTTTGTCCATCATTTAGTGTCTCTGTTAACTCCTTTATGTCTCGAGAACGAGTCACACTTTTTCTCCGATCAGTAATTTTTCATTTTACTCTGGACATTATGAATGGCAGTTGCAAATTTTGTCATATGATTTTCAAAGATTTATGTTACGAGGCAGCTAACCTGGCTCCATTCAAAATACCAAATTTATCTTTGGGGTGGCAACTTAAAGTCAAGCTCACAGATTTTTGCCTTTTTGGATTGGATTTAGGAGTCAACAGCATTTTGGACAGTATTTAAGTAAAGAACTTGGGGGCTCACTCACTGACTGTGACGCTTCTTTTGGGTTCTCTTCTCAATTTCTCTCTGTTTTCCTCTGCTCTTCCAGCCAAGAGGTGCATAGATTTCCTATTGGAAGTTCAGCTGTTTTGAGCTCTTACTAACTGCAGCTCACCGTCAAGGTAAGTACTATAAAGATAAGACAGTCTCCCCATGTGCTTATTATTATTATTATTTTTGCAAGTTCCAACATTGTTCCAGAACCTACCTGATTTGGTTGATTCTCCAGCACCTTCAAGGAGTTTACTGTTTACCCATTGCGCAAAGTTCACCACTATCATCCGTAGGTAGATATATCAGTCTTGTTAGACCTTACTTTGTCATTAATTTTGATTGTTGTTGTTATAGTAACCCAGGCTACCTGGATCTTTCTTTGTAGCCAAGGCTTGCCTTGAACTCCTGATCTTCCTGCCTCTGACTCCTGAGTGTGTGTGTCACCGGATCCAGTAATCATCAGAATTTGAGCTGTAGAAACATAAGGTTCTGGGGATTTTCTTCAGTTTATTCATCCTTATACTAGAAACCATCAGTATCAGCTTGGTGTAAAACAACAGGACTTGGTTCTTTACAAGGCAGGGACACTCCATTTCTATATCCTTCAGTCAAAATCTGAAGTGCAAATTGAAAAGTTTATTTACACTGTAGCTCAGGGGTCTCAAGGGAGTGGGAGGCAACTGAAGACAGCAGGGCAATGCACATAGGATTTCATCTCTGTGCCAAAGAGTTTCTCTTCTGTATTTGAAATGTGGTTACCTTGGCAGTGTCCCTGATTTTCGCCTGGCAGGGCAGCCTATTCCAGATGTTATACTGGAACTAAGCCTTGCCTATAGTTAGCTAAGTCTTTGAGATAACTTTCTAATAATTAAAGTTTCCTAATACCGAGTTCTGTCACTGTGACCATTCATGTGGAGGACTGGTGGCCATCCATCTAGTTTTTGTATTATTTTTTCTCCTACTATGAGGACCTAGCGGGGGAAAACAGTGCTGATATCTCCTTAGCATGGTAGACCGTAACTGTAGGCTGCATAAACAAATATTCATTATATTATCCTCTGTATAAATAAATCAAAAAAGAATTTTCTTTGCATTATGGAAGGGCAGATTTAGCATTCTGAAGAATAAGAATTAAAGAGTTACGGTAGATATTTTCAAATGTCTTTAATTTAGAAGATTTGATAGAGTGTTTTGGTCACTCCCCAATCTCTCCCTTCAAATTCCTTCCCTATTTCCACCACCAGCACCACCACTTTTCCCCTTCAACTTCCTGTGCTCTTTTTCAAGCTCACTGAGTCTACTTGGTGTCACCTCTATGCACCTGGGTGTAGGGCCATCCGCTGGAGCACGGGTAGCCTCCCAGCACCACATCCTTGAAGGAAACTGCCTCTCCCTCCATCCACCCCCTTCCCCGCAGCCAGCAGTTGCCAATAGCTCTTGAGCCAGGGGCAGGGGAGTTGGACTGGCTTGTACACGAAGTCACAGCCCTGTTATCCTTGGAAAACACTGTTCCGCTGCCATTGTTCACTACCTCTGGCTCTTAGGATATATTCTCCCCTTCTTCCGCAATGATCCCCAAGACCTGGAAGGTAGGAGATGCAAAAGAGATGTCCCATTTAGAGCTAAGCACGCCCCAGTCTCTTATTCTCTACACACTGACTAGTTGTGAGTCTCTGTAGTTATCAACATATTCTGCAATAAGAAGCTTCTCTGATGAAAGCTGAGCGAGGTTCTAACTTAGGGGCACAGAGATAAGAACTTAGGAGGCAGTTATGATTCTGTCCATTTACCATAATAATAGCAGTAGGTTGTTCTCCAGGACAGCCGGTTGTTTTAGCCCAGTTAATGGTACTAGAGCTGAATCACATCTTATTATAGGGCTTTAAATCCGAACAGGAAGCGGTGGGTAACTCCTGCAACATTTTCACAGTAAGAACATTCAAACAGGTGTTCCTTTGTTGTCTTGCCTCTGTAGCAAATAGTCATTAGGAGCACGAAACTGACTCTTTTTTCTTACCAAGGAGGTTTCAGATAGTATTGGTTTTCATAATTAGTCATACTCAGGATGTAATATGCTATATTTAAAGATGCTAACACCGTCATCTTGCCTTTCAAAGTCACTCATCATATAAAGTGAGCTGCCTGTTAGAGGCCACGTGGAAGATTTTGATCACTTTAGAAATGTTTATCTCTGACAATGACTCCAGCTGTGACTATTGCCCAGCTCACACCTTCCTACTGCTCCCTTACCTTATCAGCCTAACAGAGTAAGTGTTTGTCACAGTATAGTGGTATCTTCCTAGGGAATGTCTAAACATCTGAGAGTTCATCATGGTATAGAGGTATTCTCCTAGGGAGTGTCTAAATATCTGAGAGTTGCTGTGGGGCAATGGTTTTACCCTGTAAAGATTTGTTTCTTGTACTTGTTTAATAAAATGCTGATTGGCCAGTAGCCAGGCAGGAAGTATAGGTGGGGCAACCAGGCAGGAAGTAGGGGCAGGGCAATGAGAACAGGAGAATTCTGGGAAAAGGAAAGATTCTGTCTATAGTCATCACCCAGACACAGAGGAAGCCAAAGAGCAAGTAAGATGTGACTGCCTCATCTAAAAAGGTAGCAAGCCACGTGGCTAACACAGATAAGAATAATGGGTTAATGCAAGATGTAAGAATTAATTAATAAAAAGCCTGAGCTACTAGGCCAACCAGTTTGTAATTAATGTAGATCTCTGTGTTTATTTGGAACTAAATGGTTGTGAGACCCAGTGGGAGAGAAACCTCAGACAACAGAGAGTTTATCATAGTATAGAAGTATCCTCCTAGGGAGTGTCTAAACATCTGAGAGTTTATTGTGGTATAGAAGTATCCTCCTAGGAACTATCTAAACATCTGAGGGGTTATCATGGTATAGAAGTATCCTTCTATGGAGTGTCTAAACATCTGAGAGTCTATCATGGTAATAGTGGCATTCTCCTAGGGAGTATCTAAAAATCTGAGAGTTTATCATGGTATAGAGGTATCCTCCTAGAGAGTATCTAAAAATCTGAGCATTTATCATGGAATAGAGGTATTCTCCTAGGGCATGTCTAAACATTTGAATGGAGAAATGAATTATCTAGTTTCCTCATCAGATATCAGACAATAGTTCTTCCCTCAGTTAAAGTTCCAGAAATAGGCCTTCTGTGTCCATTAGCTTTGGCAGAGAAGTGACAGTGCATGAAAGTGACATCAGAGGCCACTTGCTGCACACCTTTGTCTGGGCCAGGTGCTTGGAAAATCCTTTATGTGCATTATTTTGTCACATCTTAAGGGGCCCTGCAAGCATGAACATATTGTTTCCCAGTTTCACCAAGAAGAAACTGAAGCACAGGGAGGTTGGGTAGCACCCCATGATCACTCTCTCAAGAAGTGGCAGGGCAGGGTCTGAACCCCAACATTCTTGGCTTCAAGATCTGAGTCTTTAACTGTGGTTTCGACTACACCAGCAAATGACCCGTGACAGATGGACAGATGTGGGACTTCAGAATACTTGGTGAGGTTGCTTTGGGTCTTGGAGGGACTTGAGATGGGAAGAGGATTCTGCTTTTGTGTGCTATGCTCACGACTCCAAACGCATCTCCCAAACTGTCACAGGAAGTGTGGTAGTATTTCCATAGCTCCCTCTTAGATTATTGGCACTGAGCCTATGACTGTACCCTCCTGAACGTGCCCAATCTTGCTCAGCAGACTATTAGCATGGAGACTTTGCATAAAATGTGGTGCCCCAGAATAGCAACCAAGAAAGGAGCTGTTAGTGAGACAAATTTGATCTTTTCCCTCCCATCCACAATTTTGTTAGCACCCCAGATGGAAAAGCCATAGTCCAAGGCAAACAAACTACCACCTATATGAATCTGCTGATGGCTAAGTGCTTATTAGTGCTAATTGTCAAGCACCTATTATATTCATTATCTCTTAGAAAATTGTGGAGAAACATAAAATGTAGCATATAAATCATCCTAAGCATATAATTCAATGATGCTAATCACAATCTAGGCTGGAGGCAGCTATGGCTATTTCCAAAACACTTTTGTCATCTCATCCAGAAATTGTATCCATTAAGCAATGATCCCTTTTATTTTGAAAATATTTTTGTGTGTTTGCACATGTGCACAGGTGCAAGGACATGGTACCTTCAAGGTGATGTGGGAGCCAGAGGGTCACTATCGAGTATCTTCCTTGGTTGCTCTCTACTTTATCTTTTAAGACAGCATCTCTCACTGAATTCGACACTCACGGATGGGCTTGGCTGTCTGGTCAGTGAGCTCTAGGGATCTGCCTGCATCTACTGCATCTGCTTTGTCCCCTGCACTAGGAAGATAGTGGTGGATGACCACAATTGGTCCTTTTAGCATGGGCATTCAGCATCTGAACTCAGATCTTCATGTTTGCACATGCTTGCATGGTAAGCACTTGACTGACCAAAGCCAGCCTCCCACTCTCCGCAGCAATTTTTCTTTTTCCTGTTTTAAAGTCAACATTTGTAACAGGAGGAGCCGGCTGCTTGTCGTCCTGGCTGCCCGACTATCTTATACCCAAAATAACCACACAGAAATTGTATTCCTTTAAACAATGCCTGGCTCATTCGCTCTAACTTCTTATTGGCTAATTCTTACATCTTAATTTAACCCCATTTCTATTAATCTGTGTATTGTCACGTGACTGTGGCTTACCAGCAAGATTCTAACCAGCGTCTGTCTCAGGCAGGA
>LOEQ01000061.1:353993-373456 GCA_001685075.1 Bramus lutescens
CGTGCGGGAGCTGGGCTGGACGAAAGCAGGCCCGCTCCCTTTATCACTACACTCTCACTTCCAGGACGATGAGAGAATAGTTCTGTAGTGGGTCATTATGCAGCCTAGATAAAGTAGCGCACACATTCAGCTAAGCATGGGCCACCTGCAAAAAAATGTGATAATGCTGTTCTTATTTTAAATCATAAGTTTGGAACACTTTAACCCACTGCTATGGCAATGAGCTTGAACTTCGAAAATTCCTCTTGCTCCCGGAGTTGCTTTCCTTCCGCGTTGTCTGTGTCAGACGAACTGCAGCGGGTGGACTTGAGGAATTGAGAGAAGCCTGTGGAGAAGACGGGGTTGAAGGTCAAGGGCCCAGTTACGGCGTGTGGTGCTTGAGATCCATTAACGTGGGTTTAAAATGATGCTCTTGGTTGTTCGAGAAAAGTAGACAAATTATGTTCAACGCGGCTTTATAGAGCTATTTCATGGATGTGCCATTTGGTCAGGTGGGATTCCTAGGAAAAGAAGATTACAGCTGCAGATTGCAGGCCCAGGGCCCCGTCTGACCCAGATTCCCGATTTTTAAAAGAGTGATTATAGCTCTGGAGGTGGGGGTTAGGTCTCAGGGCCTCCACCAGGAAGCGCTTCTTCTTAGCCATGGGGGATATTGCATTACAGCTAATTACAGGCTGTCTGCTAAGAGTTTCTAATTACTTCATTTGCATTAGTCTTGATTTCTCAAGGAACCTGTGAGGTTTTTGAAAGCATCATGAGGACAGGGACATGTGTCTCCATTTTTGTTTCCTTGCAGAGCTTCCCCAAACACAGATACCCCAAACACCCAAGAGTCAACAGCCTACCATGAGGAACCACAGGTGAATTATGGGGTGGGTTCGAATTCAGACGTTATTTCATACCAATAATGGGACCTAGACCACATTGTCTAACCTCTCCACTCCAGGTCCCTCAACTGCCCCGTGAGACATTAATGATTTGTCTCACAAAGCACTTGGAGCAATATTTGATGTCTAAGAACTATTCATTTCACCGCAGCAAATATTTACATTAATTAATTATATTGGCTAGTTTTATGTCAACTTGATAGAGCTATCAGAGAGGAGGGAGCCTCAATTGAGAAAATGCCTCCATAAGATCAGGGTATATGAAAGCCAGCAGGACATTTTCTTAGTGATGGATGTGGGAGGAACCATCCCACAGTGGGTGGCGCCATCCCTGGCTCCTGGTCCTGGGTCCTCAAAGAAAGCAGACTGAGCAAGCCATAATGAACAAGCCAATAAATAGCACTTCTCCCTGGCCACTGTATCAGCTCCTAATTCCAGGTTCCTGCCCTACTTGAGTTCCCATCCTGATTTCCTTCAGGGATGAATAGTGATACGGAAGTATAAGTCAAATAAATTGTTTCCTCCCCAAGTTGCTTTTGGTCATGGTGTTTCATCACAGCAATATTAAACCCAACTATGATATTAATTAAATACTACTTTGTTTTCAAAGTTCAAGAGCTTCTACGCACTCATGACTATCAGGTTTGGAGCTTGAGGTGAAGGAGGGAACAGGATATAGGCAGGTTCAGTAGGAATTAAAGAACACAGCTTTGGAGAGACCTCAACTGCAGCCTGGCTACGTGGGATGAGTGAGTTTGCACAGAGGTCTGTGTCTTGGCACACGGCAGGTACTGAGAGTTCCCAAGGCGCACCTGGCTACTTCTATAATGACCTACCATCCTCTCACCCTCAATTGGGCAAATCCCAGATCTGGCTGGCTCTTCCATCAATACTAAGAACCCCACTGAAGCCAGAGACTGAGGCGCCACTACAGACTATAGCAAGGGCTTTGAGGAGTGAAAAGTGAGCAAGATAATTAGGTAATTGCTTAATTAGAGAATTGGGGAGGGGTTAACTGAAAAGTAGACCATAATCAAGAAGCTCTGAGCACAAGAATGAAATATTAGCGATGGCTTGGGCCAGCTCCCATTTCTCAGACGCATTTATTGTTTCATTTCTCCCCAAACTGAGCATTGCTCTGCCACATTCTCCCTCCCACCACCGTGCTTTGCCTCACTGTATGCTCAAAGTGAGGGGACACATGGACTAAAGCCCCTGAAACTATTGGGCAGCTCCTTAGATACTTGCAGGATTAGAGGGCATTTAGGATGGACCCCCTGAATTAAAAGCTTATAAGATCAAGTGCTAAATATGTTCAGACTATAATTAGTGGTCAGAGCAGTCTGGTCGCTGGCCCTGGCAGGAGCCATGACATCCTGAACTGCCCTAAAGGTCTTTAATTGATAACTATCTAAATCATGCTCCTGGAGCCCTAACTCTGATATCAGATTATGTTGCAGTAGGAGGCTTTCTGATTCCGAGCAAGAACAAACCACTGCTCGGTAAGAGTCAATCCTATGGCCATCTATCACCTGGACAGGAAAAAATGTCCCTCACCGAGCTGTCTGCTGCAGAGACTTTAAAATAGTACAAAAGCAACCCAGAATGTGGCTGGATGTGGTGGTTTGAATAAGAATGGCTACTATAGGCTGGCTCATCTATTTGAATGCTTAGTCACCAGAGACTGGAACTGTCTGAAAGGATTGGGAGCTGTGTGACCTTTTGGGGTAGATGTGACCCTGTTGGAGGAAGTGTCATTGGGAGTTGACTGAGGTTTCCAAAGCCCAGGATGGATCAGTTTCTCTGCCTGCTGCCCATGGATCAAGTTGTAAAGCTCTCAGCTACTGCTCTGGCCCTTGCCTGAAGGAGGTCATGGTCCCTGACTTGGTGATAATGGACTAAAGTTCTAAAGCTGTAAGCAGGACCCCTAGTTGAATGGTTAATTTTTTAAGAGTTGCCTTGGTCATGCTGTCTCTTCACAGCAATAGAACAGAGACTAAGACAACAGAGCAATGTTCCTCTGGGCCGTGGTCTACTCGATTCCTTGAGGGTGACCTACTCTGTTTAGCAACATCACATGCTGTCTTCTCTGAGTTCTTTGTGGGGATTTCAGGGATAAGAAGCTAAAGAGAATCTAGACTGCTGCCTGGTAACAAAACCATGAGCCAACAATGAATCTTTCATCCCTCTACACTACCCCAAACGCTCCTGAAAGACCCATGACCACTATGCTGTACTATCATTCTGCAGTGCTTCCCAAAGGCCCTTGTGTTGAAAGCTTTCTTTTCAGCCTGTGGTGCTGAGAAAGTGGTGGGGTGGTGGTGGAAGTTTTGGGGAGCTGAGCCTTCAGGAAGGAAGTCATTGAGAGTGAGCCCTTGATGGGCTGGGTAGAGTCAATTCAGGGTAGAGTCATTGATGTACCACCCCTCATAATGATTCACTGTCTCCAGCTAGGCCTCACCTCATAAATTCTGCTCACTTCCCTCTCAATAGCACCATCAGCGTAGGAGCCAAGCCTTCAACATATGAGCTTTTATGAAATATTACAGATATGACAGACCATGCTGGGCTCGGCTGTATGTGTTGGCATTGGCCTTTATTCAGACTAAGTTCACAGGGGAGACGGTAAGTTTAGACTACAGCCAGTTGCAGCTCCTGAAGCCACATCTATTTTTCAATCTGTGCTTTTCACTCCCTGGAAGAGTTTTACCCATCCATAGTTACACATGCCTTGATTCCTTCTTACTTGTTTCTTGAAAAAATTTCTCAGGTATTCTGGAAGTGCCATTCTGACTGAGCAAGGCAAGAAGAATGTAGATCTGTACACGAAATTCTTTTTTATTAAATATGTTATTATGAAATATTTATTTTGTGTGTTGTATGTGAAGGAAGACAATTGTCACAGTGCATGTGTGTAGGTCAGAGGACAGCCTGTAGGAGAAAGTTCTTCCCTTCGACTATGTGGGATTCTGGGATAGACCTCAGGTTGTCAGCTTGGCATCAGGTACCCTAACTTGCTGAACTATCTTGCTGGCCCTGAGTGACTGGGTATTTTGAGAAGGTTCATTGTGGAACAAGAGGCTGACACTTGCCCTCACCCTCCAGCCCACAAGAAACATGACTTTCTTAAACACTTTGACAAGAGTCTTGAGTGTTTGCATTTATCCGTCATCTCTGCCTAAGCAAGAGAATAAGTTATATGTATCAAAGTATCACTCTTTTTGCTTTAGGCAGAGGCTTGGGAGGAAGCAGCCCCCCCTTTTTTGTTGAGACTTTTATCTTTCTTTCTCTTAACCCACAATACCTCTCACATCCATGCCCATCCTCTAATGTATGTTCTTCAACATTCATCCTAGTAGGACCTGAGGGTTCCATCCCATGAGATTCTACTTAGGAGCATAGGATACTAGAATGTTGGTTACAAGTTGTTATGGATAGTATTCAGGAAAAAAAAAAGATAAACAAAGGAGATTCGATTCAGAGTTTTTGTTCTTGAAAAAAATGGGGGGGAATGCTATGGGACAATGGTCTTGTACCCTGTAAAGGTTTGTCAGTTGTATTGGTTTAATAAAATTCTGATTGACCGGTAGCCAGGTAGGAAGTATAGGTGGAGCCACTAGAACAGGAGAATTCTGGGAAGAGGAAAGGCTCAGACTGCAGTTGTCAGCCAGACACAGAGGAAGCAAGATGAGAATGCCTCACTGATAAAAGGCACCAAGCCACGTGACTAACACAGACAAGAATTATGGGTTAAGACGTAAGATATAAGAGTTTATAAGAAGCCTGAGATAATAGGCCAACTAGCTTATAATTAGTGTAGACCTCTGTTTCTTTGGGACTGAATGGCTGTAGGACCAGGTGGGACAGAAACCTCTGTCAACACAAAAGACTCTAGCAAGTAATTTTAGTCATGTGTCATTTTACATTTCTGCATTCATGTCACTGAGGTTACAGAAGTGGAATTTCTGGTAAAAGGGTAAATACAGCTGTAGTCTTGGTAGATGTCAATGAATTTCTTTCTGAAGAATTTGTATCAATTAACAACATACATGTTTCTTCACAGCCTTACCAACAGAACCCACTATCAAATTTTGATTTTGTCAATTTGATGGGAGGAAACTGGTCATCTCAGTGTATCTCTGATGCTCACCTCTCCTTAAAGACTGAAGTTGAGAAACACTGGTATTACTTTTTTGACCCACTGTCAGCCCTCTACTTTCATATGTTAGGGGTTGTTGGCCTTTTCATTTTGACTTCTAGAAATTCCTTATGTTAAGAACCATCAGTCACTTTTTTCATTGTTACAACAAATTACCTGATTAAAAGCAACTTAAGAACAGGTTTGTTCTGGCTCAGATTGAGGCTCTAGGTCCATCATCTGCATCTGATGTCAGGAAGGCACAGTGGCAGGTGTTGAGGCAGCTGTTCACACTGCATCTGATGTCAGGAGAGCACAGTGGCAGGTGTTGAGGCAGCTGTTCACACTGCATCTGATGTCAGGAGGGCACAGTGGCAGGTGTATTGAGACAGCTGGTCACAGGGCATCTGATGTCAGGAATCAAAAAGCAATGAACGCTGAGGCTCAGTTTACTTTCTCCTTTTTATTCAGTCCAAGATCCCAGCCTAAGGAATGATGCCACCCACAGACACAGTGGTTCTTTCCACCTCAGTTAACTGAATGTAGAAACTCAGACACACCCAAACATCTGACATGCTACACTATTGGTTAGAGTCTGACTATAAAAGAGAACATACTATTTTTCCTGAGATTATGAGCTCTCATTTAATATTATTCAGTCTAAGTCCATCTATTTTCCTGCAAATTTTGTGATTACATTTTGTGGCTACAGGCTTTTAAAGGAATTCACCTGTTTGTTCAATGTATTTAAGATACACTCTGGGGTGGTAAGATGGCTCTGTGAGTGAAGGCATCTGTCAGCAATCCATATGACCTAAGTTTGATCCCCAGGACCCACATGGCGGAAGGAGTGAAGTGACTCCCTCAAGGTGTCCTCTGACCTCCACACCCATGCTTTGGTGCACCTCACACCCTATATGTGGATAGAAACTTCACTGGAACAAAGTTTTCTTTATGTGACTTTTGTACATTTCCTGGGTTTCCCTCTGCTATTTCAGGTAAGTAGGAGTTTTCTTTCAAAATAGCTGTTAACTAGTTAATAGTTGCATGTGGAGAGACTATTTATTTATATTAATTTTATATACTGCCATCTTATAAAAATGTTGTGCTAATGGTATTTTCTACCACTGAGTCTTTAACATACGCAATCAGCTATAACTAGAAATCATTCTATTTCCTTGTTTTGAATTATACCTCCAAATGCTGGTCTTAATTAGATTGCCTAGTACTCCTGGTATTTCATTCCTGATTTTAGTGGAAATACCTAGTGCTTTGCCATCAAAAGAGATATTAGCTTTGGTGCTAACTGAGCATGCATAATGTGAAAGAAAAACGAATTCATTCATTTTTATTCTGTTGAGCGTTTTAAAAATAAGCCATGGTTATTGTTTTGTTTTAGGTTTTATCATAATAAAAAGAAATGAACATGTACTTCAAAATACAGATGTAATATTTAATATTAAGGGATTTCCTGGTTTTAAATCTTTCTTGACATCCTGGGATGAACCTTACCTTATCATTGCATGTTTTGTTTAATATGTTCCTGAGTCTGTGTAAAAATGTCTGCTTTTTTTTTTAAAGAATTTTCCTCTCATTATATTGAAGAAAGATTTAAATCTGATTTTCTTTTATTGTTTATAACCTTAATCATTTTTGTATTAATTTTCAGTTCATGGAACTAATTAGGAAAATTTCCTCTATGCTTACATTGGTAGGTTGTAAGCAACAGAGAAATACCTGTTCTTTTAAAGGTCTTGGTCCCTGGGGAAGTTATCCAGGCTTGCTGTTCTCTTTGTTGTGATCAGGGGTTGTTGGAAAGGTATTGATTGCCCACTGTGCCTCAGCCCTAGACTAGTTAGTTGTCTTGGATGACTGTGGAGTAGAAAGTAGGAATGAGATTCCAGGGGTAAAAATCTCAAAGGCAGACTGGGGTAAGGGGTGGGTAGTGTCTTTTAATAACACACTTGTTAGTGTAAGGATCCACAGTGACAAAGAGTATTTGCTTCACCAAATCTGAGCAGACTGTGTATCTTCTAAACTCATCCGCGTGCTCCCCTGTGAAACCCGGTGTTGCCCAAGAACCTCCTCCCCAGTGGGTCCATGTCACACTGCTCATCTGACCTGTCTCCTCCACTGTCACCTGCAACAATCCTGTCACGCCAGTTTAGGAAGTTTAGGAAGAGGTCCACTTACCCTGAGGTTGCTTCTTTGTAGCTTTCCAGGCACTGTGGCCTCGATTCCTTGGCTGTTCCTTCCCACTTTCTCCCATTTGTCTGTCTGTTACTATATCTATGACGCTGTTCTGATACAGTGCACCTGACCTTGCCTGGGCAAGGGCGCTGAGTAGTTTTTCTAACTGCATGCAGAGAGGAGGACAGAAGTCTTGATGCTGAGAAAGACTTGTGCACTCAGTGGAATGAGCAAGACATAGGCCTTTTGGATGTCTCCCCTGGTGGGAATGCAGATTTTCAGTACAGCATGGGGCATGGCCAATATAGCTTTGTCAAGAGCCTAGGCAGCAGGTAAGTGTGTCCACTTCATCTCCTCTTCCTAAGCTTTACTGAGGCCAAACTTTGTCAACTAGTTGAATGCTAACCAATAGTTGCTCACTCTTGTACCTTGAGAGCCCAATACTCGTCAGGCACTCAGGAGCTTTTAAATGAAGGAAAAGAGGGAGGGAGAAAAGAAAGATGCTGCTTTTGTTTCACTTCTGTTGCTGCTGCCCTGACAGAAAGCAACTTAGAGGAGAGAGAGTTTATCTTAGCTCGCAATGCCAGGTAACCATCTGTTACTGTGGCAGAGCCAAGGTGGCAGGAACTTGGAGCAGCTGTTGACATCATGTCCACAGTTAAGAGCAGAGGGAAGTGAATGCATGCATGCCTAATACTCAGCTAGCTCTCTGCTCTTACACAGTCCAGGGCCCAAGACCAAGGAATGGGGCCACCACTTTTGGGCTTGGTCTTCCCACCATCAATTAAGGCAATCAGCATATTCTCTCACAGACATGCCCACAGGCCAACCTTATCTAGATAGTCCCTCACTGAGACTCTCTTCCCTGGTGATTCTAGATTGGGTCAAGTCGACAAATACAACCCAAATAGATACAGGTCAACAATTGGGCCTAGTGAATAGCTAAGAGCCTAGGTAGGTAAGCATAGTTAATGCCTTTCCTGGTCACCTCTGGTCACACTCTTATGGGGTCAGCAGCTTGCAGGAAAACTTTTGTACTCTCTGTTGATTCTTTTGCATTAGGGGAGCTGACCCCAAATGCAAGTAAAGACAAACTTGGATAATAACAGCACAAAAGAAATAAGAGCTAAGGAGAGGGCCTCGTGGAAGAGAGAGTTGCTGTTTATCCAGGGCCTTTGTCTCACCCATGAATTGTCCCTAGTCACCAGAGTCTAAATCCAGTGATGGTTCTGTAAACGCCCAAACCTAAGTTTCTCCTGTGGCTGCACATTCTTCAACAGCATGCTGTCAGGAGGGCCTGACTCATCAGAAATAGTTCCCCAGAATCCTATGCATCACCTAGATGCCCTTGAACGCTTTAGATAAAAGCTGACGTTTCAAAATGTGCATCAAGATAATGTAAAAGCAACAGATTGGCTACGAGTCACTCAAGCTGTGTACCTCCAACCACACAGTTTGTTTATTTTTCACCCTGTTTCCTTCACCGCCTTTTTTGTGGCTCGCTCTATACAGCTTGTGTACTTGCTATAAGAACATTATCGGTTTCGACGCTGCTCTTCCTTACTCAGTTTTTCCGAGACCCTCTTCTCTCAGGCTTTGCTTTGCTTCACACCTGCAGGGGGCCAGTTTTCAGTCAGAGGAGAGGCCACATTTGCTTCGTGTGGGCCCTCTGGTCAGAAGTATGCATGGCTGGCTGCTCCTGATCTGGGTCCAGGGGCTAACACTGGCTGCCTTCCTCACTTCAGGTAAGGCCTGCAAGCCCAGCTGAGCAGGAAGGCGGGCTTGGCACAGAGATTAGGGTGCTCGGGTAAAGGAGGCTCTGAGTACATGCCATGTGCATGTATGTCGGGTGGTTCTGTGACCCTCTGTTACCACGTGGGAAGAGGCAGGCACTGGGAAGGGGATGCAGGTGTGTTTGGGATCGCAGGGGATAGCCTTTGTAGGTCCTCTGGGTTGGGACCCTGATTGGCCAGCTGTACATGAAAGGAGGCTGGGGAATGGACTAAGGTGGAAGCCGAGAAGTCTCCTGAAAGCCCACTCCTTTTCTCTCCATCTTCCTTTCTCTTTCTAAGGAACTTCTAGAAATATATTCCAGCTGGTTTTCTGCTGATCATACTTTCGGGGTCTCCCATTGATACCACTGGCTAAATTCTGTTGTGTTTCTATTGTATTAGACACCTGCAGAGAAACGTTCCCAAGGGAAAGGAACAAAATATTTAAAGATTATACTGCAAAGTAGTTTAAAGACTGAACATAGAACATTCTGAGGGTAGAGAGGAGCTGGGGTAGGGGGTGGGGCACGTGACAAAGATGCTTTCCTCTTGGAGAAGTCTTGTCCTGCCCTGCCCTCTCCTCCCTTCTCTTCCCCTCTCCTTTCCTCTCCTCTCTTCTCTTCTTTCCTGTTCCCTCTTTCTTCCTTTTCCTTTCTTTCCCTGTTCCTCATCCCTTCTCTCCTTCCCCCTTCCCCTCTCTCTTACTTTGGTTTGTTTCTATGACAGATACAGGGTCTCACTACATTTCTAAAGCTAGTCTGGAACTTACTATGTAGTCCAGACTGGCCTGGGACTCACTATGATCCTTCGGCCTCAGCCTCCTATGTGCTGGGATTAAAAGCATCTACCCATGGATGAGCAGCAGGGTTTCTTGCCATGTCTCCTTTGCCCAGGATTTTTTCCCCCTTTCTCTCTTGAAGGTTTTTCCTGACATCCCAAATTGCAATCAAGCAGCCCACTTCTATTTCAAAGGATAGGACCAGACACAAGACTAGATTGCTGGAAACTGTAGAGAAGCAGAAGATTCATGGCACAGGGCAGATTTTCTAGGTGGGAAGACCAAATAAACTTATGAAAGAAATCGAGCACCTAGCCAAGAAGCTGCACAGAGTACCCTGAGCAGGCAAAGTGCTGAGCCATGTAGTAATAGACCAGGCATTTGATAAGGTGTTATACGACACAGGTGAGAAAGGCCATCTCATAAGTTGGGGTCCTCACGGAGGGAGGGTGCACAGTCCTGACAAACAGGTAAGAATGAGACAGAGTGAGGCAGAAGCTCTGGCAGTAGCAGTGACGGACTGGAATTGGGTACACGGAAAAGGGCAAGAAGATTGGGTAGGACTTGGAGGCTTGACTGACAGGTATAGTAAGGACAGTCTCTGGAAATGAAGGGAAGAGGAAGTGGGGACAGTTTCCATAGGCTAGACTGCAGGCTCCTAGAGCCACTTCCGGCCTTTGAACATCCTGGGATTTCTCAGGAAGGTTGAACGGCTGCTGCTGGCTAGAGACTCATGTGTGCTTCTTCCTCTCCCATAGGAGCCACAGAAGGTACAATACAGACAAAGGGGAACATTTCTGCTGAGGAAGGTGGCTCTGTCATCTTACAGTGTCACTTCTTCTCCAGCACAGCCGAAGTCACCCAAGTCAACTGGGAGCAACGGGACCAGATTCTGGCAGTTTATAGTGCTGACCGCGGATGGCATGTCCCGTCGGTCTTCAGGGAGCGGGTGGTCCCAGGCCCCAGCCTAGGCCTCACCTTCCAGTCGCTGACAATGAATGACACAGGGGAGTACTTCTGCACCTATCACACCTATCCTGATGGGATTTACAAGGAGAGAATATTCCTGAAGGTCCAAGAAAGCTCAGGTATGTTCTTTGAAGCAGGGAGATAATGAACCACTTTTTCTCACATAGAAAACTCCATCCTGAGACATTCTGGGAAGCAGAGTATCTCAGTCGTGGAACATAGCAAACTCACTGGAGGAACTTTTGGGGCCTTGTACAGATAGGGCAACTCTAGCTAATGAAATCAGAGCCTCTTGGGGGCAGAGCTAGCATCTGATATGTTCTGGAAACACCCAGCTGATTCTCGTGCACAACCACTGATATTGCACACAAATACATCTTATCTAAACTGACAAGAGCCATGGATGAGGTGATACATAAAAGGTGATCATTTAATGATTGAGTATCAGTCATACATAATCGCTCTCAAGACACAGCCCTTGCTGAGTGTGAATGCATAACACTCATCTACCTTTGTATGATGAAGCTTCAAAGCTTTCAAATGTTCTTGTAATGATCATTTCCGGGCAAACATGAGACAGTTTTACTGAGGGAAAGGATCATTAAAGTCACATCTGAGAGATAGTTTAGCAGGGTGATAAAGTGCTCTGCCTTGGACGTCAGGCAACTTGGGTTCAAACCTTGCTGTTGGCCTCAGACAGGAATTTAATTCCTCTGTGCAACCCTTTTCTCATTTGTGCATGAGGATGGTGCTAAGGCTTTCTGAGGTGCTAATGGGGGCTGAACAACCTACTGTAAGAAAAAGCCCTTAGCCCAGCTCCAGGAACATAGCAAGTGCCATGGTAGGTGTTGACCATGAGTATGATTCCCATCTGATTGACGGCTGCAGAAGCTAAGTTTTGGAACTGCTCAGGATGGCAAAGCTGATGTAACACAGACATTAAGGCTCCATGACATGCCACACTCAGAACTACTCACTGTTGGTTAAACTGGAGTTTAGGTTAAGAACATATGTACATTGAAATTACGTTGCAATTTAGGTTTCATGAGTCTTAAGAACATCATGGACATTGAAGTGTTAGAAGTTCACCTTAAAGTTTCCTTTCAAATGTCACTTCTTGGCTGGCTCCATCATAGATTAAATACAGTGATCAGCCAAGAGCCCAGGATCTAGCATCACACATCCTGGGATTAAATGCTGTCCTGTATCCTGGATAATTGTGGTGCTTAAATTTCCTTGTATTGCTGTCCTATGATAAATGGTGAATCATCTCATGAGTTGTTACAAATAAGGTCTTGGGACAGTGTTGTGCATTGCACTTATTCAGGGGAGGCTTGGAAAATAAAAACCACAGGAGATCTAGGTCACAGTAAGCTCTAAGCATGTTCAGGCTGTGACAACTGTGGGCTCTTTACCCCTGTATTATATTTCCCAGAGCCTCTCTCACCACACTGCAGGACCAATAGATTGAGAACTCTGAGCCAGAAGCCAGAGAGGAGCCTTGTGTGTTTGCTCATATTTGGGCCAGGACATTCAAGGGCCCGATAATCCTGACATGGAAACACTTCCTTGGTCACAGTGACATGCCTGCCTTTTGTGACCATACAGACGTGGGGGCATGAACGCCTTCCTCACTCTCATAGCCCACTTTGTCTGTGGCAAGCACCCCCTCCAGCTTCCACCCCAGACCCCAAATGTTTCCACCATTCCTGTAGTCGTAAATGCTGGGGTACACCCTTGGTCCCATGAAATTTCCTTCTTGCTTCTCAGGAAGTCGGTTGTTTACATTAAGGCTATTAACCTTCCTTTAATTATTTGCATCAGCTCCATCCCTGCCCTCCTACTTACACTGATCTCAAACATGGACTGAAGCCCCTGGTAACCTAGTATTACATAAACTGTTATCTAACCAGAGCTGGGAATGTAGCTCAATAGTAGAGTGGTTGGCTAGTATGCATGAGGCCCTGGGTTCAAGCCCCAGTGCCACAAGTAATACCAAATCTCTAATGCAGATTATATTCCTCCCCCACCTGCACGTTGGCAGGCTGTCCTGACTGCCCTGAGGCTCTTTCAGTTTCTTTGTTTTCAGAAACCGTGGATCTGGATGGAAGAGTTAAGTGCTTTTGTTTTAAACCAAAAATTACTAGTTTAGTTGGCATTTTAATATTCCAAATTCAGTCTGCTTTAACCAGACTTAACTCACTCACCTTTAAATTTGACCACATGCATTATCATAATCTTCCTTAAAATTTCATGATGCGTTTAGCTGCTTCTTGTTTCACCTTTCAGCTTGAGGAGAACCCAGCTCTAACCCCGCCTTGCATAGTGGCTCTGCCCTCCTCTTCTGTCCACACACTCTCCTTCCCGGCCCTTTCTTCCTGAGTGAGCCATGGCCAGCCTGGCCTCCACTGACTAAGTCCTCAGAGCAGGAGTATGCTGGTGCCCACTTGGCAGGCAGGATCCTTATCCCCAGAGATCAGATGACATAATCTCCTTTCCTACAATCAAAACCTGGAGTTCAGGGAAGTGGGGCCAGGCCTTTTCTTGTTTCAAGTCTTCCCAGGACTCTGGGGGTCCTGCCTGAGTCCTGAGTCCCTGGAGAAGAGGGAAAAGTGGAGAAACTGTCCTAGAAGCCATTCCTCAATCTGTCCCAGCATCTACTGTGTACTAAGGACTGAGAAAAGAGCGGAGAGTAAGGTTGCAAGAAACTTGCTTCTTCCTGGGTTTCAGACCTGGGCTATACCGCTAAGGTGAAAAGTTACATGCTTTTTCTTTCCACAGTTTGGTTTCAATTTTGAATTAGTCAGTTTTAACACTTTGGATGTGTGTGTGTGTGAATGATAGATGAAACAATTTATTTTTTTGAGTTTTCTTTTGTTTTTATTTTATTGTAGATTTGCTATTTTTTTATTTATATGTATGGGTGTCTTGACTGTATATACACCTATGCAACACCTGTTTCTGGTGTCTGTGTAATGATTTTAGCCACATAAGGCTGATACTTCTGGGTCCTAGAGATGTGCAGACAAGCCCTCAGGCAGAAGTGCCTGAATGTTAAAGGCTGCCTCCCCACCCCATGACCCACTTGCGTGCTTGCGTGGTTACATTCACTATGACCCAGCTAAGCCCTTGCACGCATACGTGGTTACATCCACTATGACTCAGCTAAGCCCCTGTGCACATGCATAAACTCGTCATCGTCATCATCTGTATATGATGTGGACATGCTAAACCCCCTGTGCGCATGCGCTCTCTCTCCCTCCCTCCCTCCCNTCTCTCTCTCTTCACATAGATTCCCCAGGCCTGTACACACCCCCTCTAATAAACTCCTAAGTGGGTTTGTTGCGTGTTCCGTGTCTCCTTCTCACTTGCACCAGGTAATTTCAGTCTGTGGAGGCCAGAAGAAGAATTTGGATACCCTGGGACTGTATCGGGGGCCTTGAGTACCCCTTCAGGGCTCAGAATTGGATATCTATGGCAGGCAAGGATCTGAAGGTAAATAATTAACTCTAGCACATTACCTCTGCATCTTCTTTATTTTTCGTGCAAGGGAAAAATGAAGTGAAGGGGGCATAGAGGAGAGGAAGAGTAAGGAGAGTAAGGGGAAGAAGCAGAAGTAGCCAGAAGAGAATAAGAGCAAGGGCTGATCTCCATGAGGTTTCTACTTTTTACAGGTGCAGTTGCAAAATTCTGTAGGCAAGGACAATGATAATATGCATATCAGAATCACAAAGGGGCAGGTAGAACCTGACAAAGCAGTACTCTGGAACAGGTGGCCTGGCCCAGGGAAAGGCCAGCATCCAAGGGGAAGTACCTGACAATCCAAGCCATTAGATAAAGTTACTAAACTTCCCTGAATCCTGGACTCACACACGCTCCTCATCTAATCTCTTTTTGTGATAACCAGCTTTGGGGATGCCCAGATTTGTTTGTTAGCAAAGGTGGGGCATGCTGCCTTCCTGCTTAGTGCCTGTCTTCTATAGACATTCTATGTGGTCTGTTAGCAGGTGAGTGTGTGGGATTGACTCTGTAAATTTGACTGTTAGAACAAAGAGTGAAAGCGCTCACTCTCAGGCCTGGTGGTGTGTGTGGGGGGGGGAATGGAGCAAGGTCACTCACTCCTTTGCCTGTGCGGAAGCCACACTGCTGAGGTGTTTTGGGAACGAATCCCATTTTGAAGGGAAGAATCATGGCTTCACAAGGTTTTTACAGATATGACAGTGATTTTTTTTTCCCAAAAGACAAGTGTTCCCTCAGCTCTGCAAAACGGATTATTCCATGTGGACATGGACTATGCACTTCCTGTGGATCTGTCTCTTGGTCTGTCAGCTGCACATTCACTGTATATAGTCCTGTGGGCTCCAGCAGGACTGGAGTTACAGAGAGTTGTGAGCTGCCCTGTAGGTGCTGGGAATAAAGCTTGGGTCCTTACGAAGAGCATCCAGTGCTCCTAACCGCTGAGCCATCTCTCCAGCCCTCCCCGAGTTTCCCTTTAGATGCCACTATTTGTTTCATTTCATGACTTCTGGAACCAAGTTGTTGATTAGGAGAAAGGATTACAACAACTGGTTCAAGGTGTACACAAGGTGCCTCGCTCCTCGAGAGATCTGCCAACTCCACTGGGCACCTGGATGTTGCTCTGCTGACCAGAGTTAAGGTTAAAGACTTAACTCTGAGGACAGTTCTAAGAGCACCCCACCTCTGGCCTCGAACTCCATAAAGACCAGTCTGGCCTCAAATCAAAAGCCTGCCTGCCTCTTGACTCTCAAGTGCTGAGATCAAAGGCATGCACTCCCACGACTGGCCCTGGCTTCTGAGACAATCCAGGCTTCCCCAGAGAAGGCAGCCTTGCTTCCAACCTCCACCTCCGTCACTCACCTGTTTCCTTTTCCCCGTAGGAGCTCAGTTCCAGATGGCATCACTTGGAGGAGCCATGGCTGCTGTGCTGGGAATCATCTGCTTAATGATCACAGGGGTGGCTGTAAGAGCTAGACAGGTAAGAGATAGAACAGCCTGTCTCGGTCCCACCACGTCACCCCATTCTTGCCACCCTGGCGACCTCTGCTATTCTTTTAGTGGCTATATTAGGCATTACAAAACGTACCTGGATTTATTCAAGTTCCATTATATTAGTAATAATCAGTCAATGACCTATAACTTCCAGGAATATGCTAGAGCCTTAGATAATAGCAGCTCTTTTTACTGATCTCCACCACATGTCTCCGTCATCCCTTAGTTCTTTGGTCCGTCCCGCTTTTTGGACCCACAGATGTGATTGTTTTGTGCATCCACATGACTCCAGGGCCACCCCTCTATTGCTCTCCTCTCTGGCCATCCTGTCCGGGCCATTTTCCTTCTGCTCAAGGAATATACTGCAGTATTTCTGCAGTGCAGGTCAGCAAAGGCAAAGAATTGTTTTGACTGTTGTTGTTCACCTAAAACTTGTTTACCCATGGCTGTAAATATAGTGTTTGTCTTACTAGGTGTAGTAGAATCTTGTGTTGGCCAGTATTCTCTATTAGCACATGGAAAATATTATTCTATTGTCTAACTTCATAAATTTTTCTTTTTTGGAAACTGGATTTTATCCTTACTTCTTTAAAAATGCCTTTTCTCCTTCTTGTTCTTTTAACATTTTTCTGCCTTAAGGTTTCAGCATTTGTACAATGATAGAATTAGATGTCATTATCTTTGTATTTATTCTGTATGGGGTTTGGATTGAGTGTTTTTTTTTTCAGTTGTGGTTTGATGGGTTTCTGTCAGTTCGGGGTCAATCCTGGCCATTTCTAGTTATCTATTCTTTCTCTGTTCTTGCTTTCTTCTCCTTCTGGGCCTCTCGTGGCAGAGACTTTCGAGGCTCCCTTCTCTTCCATATGTCTCCGAGTCTCTTTTGTATTTTCTGTCCATTCATTTCACCATGTTTTGGAGTGGGTCTTCTCTTTTAACTTACTTTTCAGATTACCAAATATCTCCTTTGATTTATCTAGTCATTGTTTAAATAGTTTATAGCCTGTCAAAACTCCCAGCCTTAGAGCATATTTATCAGTTATTCTGGTCTGTATCTGACAATCCTGTTAATTACACCCCTCTTTTCCTACTGTCTATTTTTATTCAATTATCAGTCATATGTTCTTCTCTTGCCTGGTAGTTTTCATGGTGTGCTTGACATTCTCCATGGAAAACTGCGGCATCTTCTTCCCTGCAGCCCTTTGTAGCCAGTAGGTGACAATTTTCATGTGTCAGCAGTCCCAGATCACCTGAATTAAATCAGCAATGGCAGGCTGCAATACTTACCTTATTGCTGTGATAAAGTGCCCCCAGAAGCAGCTTAAGGAAGGCGGGGCTTATTTTGGCTCATGGTTTGGAGGTTTTCTTAGATTTTATTGCTGTGAAGAGACACCATGACCACGGCAACTCTTATAAAGGAAAGCATTTAACTGGGGCTGGCTTACAGTTCAGAGGTTTACTCATGGCAGGAAGCGTGGTGGCCTGCAGGTAGACATAGTGCTGGAGATTGATCTGAGAGTTCTACGTCTGGATGCACAGGCAGCCAGAAGAAAGTGCCGCCCTGGGCCTGGCTTGAGCATCTGAAACCTCAAAGCCCACTCCCAGCAACACAATTCCTTTAACAAAGCCAAATCTACTCCAACAAGGCTACACCTCTTAATAATGCTATTCCCTATATCTTATGGGGGCAATTTTCTTTCAAACACCACAGAGGTGTAGTTCATGATGATGGGGAAGGTGCGGGCGGCAGCAGGAGTGTGAGGTGCCCTGGATACAGCCCGGAAGCAAACACAGATGAATACTGGTATTACATTCCTTTTCTCCTTTTTATCTGACCCCAGACCCTCCACCACAGGGATGGTGTGGAAGTAGAATAACACAGAAAAGACCAATTATAAGAAATTGATTTATTGACTTATTTAGTGATTTACTTAAAGCACCATTTATAATGCCAACCATGGCATCCCTTGCTATCTGGAACAGAATGGCTTAGAGAAATAGCTAAAATAATCTATCATTGCCCTTAACAACCTACTGACTACCTCATAGTTCTGTAAAATCTTTCTTGCTTTCCCACCCTGCCTTGTGGTTTTAGAGTATAAAAAGAGAATACAAACTGGACCCAGTACCCAGCCTTAAGGAGCTACCCTGGCTTCAGTCTGCTGCTGACCCCTCCTCTCTTCCATTCTCACTGGTGTCAGATGCTTATTCTAGGAAAGATTCCCGGAACTGTGCAGTCCACACTCAGGGCAGGGCTTCCCAACTCACTACAGCATTAGACGCACCCAGAAGTCTATCTAAATCCCATCCAATTAACAATGAAGTTTAAATGCCACTGAAGCTTTGGGACTGGATTTCAATTCCCACCACTCCTCACTCCCAGGGTGTAGCCTCTGAGAGTCAATGGAAAGAAAGCCTTTACAGAGCATCCTCCTCCACAAACACCCCTCCACTCCCTACCCCAGAGCAACCTCTTCCACAAACACCCCTCCATGTCCTACCCCAGACCAGCAACCTCTTCCACAAACACCCCTCCATGTCCTACCCCAGAGCAACCTCTTCCACAAACACCCCTCCACTCCCTACCCCAGAGCAACCTCTTCCACAAACACCCCTCCATGTCCTACCCACCACCCCTCCAAACCTGGGATCTCTCTATGTGACTCAGGCAAGCCTGGAATTTTTAATCCTCCTGCCCCTGCTTTCTAAGTGTTGGCATTACAGGCATGAGCCACCACAGCCAGCCCAAACGCTCCTCAACTCCTCTTGAGGTATTTTCTCCTGGAACTTGTTCCCAGTCCAAAAATCTAAAGTTACTAAATTGGCAGATATCTTATTTCTTCAAACATTTTCTGATATCCCATCTATTTTTCCTCTTTTCTTTCTTTTGTGTGTATACATATGTACTCAAGTTCAAATGTGGATATACGAACATGTATGTGCAGGTACTTATGCATGTATGTGTGTGAGTGTGTATAGAGGCCAGAAGGTGATGTAAAATATCTTCCTCAATTTCTCTCTACCTTACATACTGAGGTAAGGTCTTTCACTGATCCAAGGAGCAGCTGTCTCTGCCTTGAAGTGTTAGTGGTTGTGGGCAGGTCACCACATCCACCCCCCTCTGCATCAATGCTGGGAATCTGGGCTTCACCTGCTGCTGAGCCATCTCTCCAGCCTTCATCTTTATTTATATCTCTGTTTTCAAATGACAGCTATGTTCAAATCAGCAGAGAACTTTCTGGTCTTGATGTTATATTTTGTATCTTCATTCTAAGATTGGCTAAGAAGTTGAGACTGATCTAGGCTACTTTCTTGTTTTCTTGGTCTTGTTGGACCAAGTCTCCTGCTAAGTTTTATTCCCACCCCACCCCACTCCACCACAAGTCCTGACCAACATCCATCTTCTGTCTAACTGGTCCAGGCCTCTGGAGGGTTAGGTTAAGGTGGAGTCAAGGAGACAATGTTCTTAGGCTCTGGTCCCCTTTCACTGGCTCTGTGAGTTCTCGGCCTCTCTTTCTCACACTCTGTTTTTCTTTTCTTTCTAACTCACCTTTGACATTTTAATCCTATGAAGATCTTTCTTTAGACCACAGTTGGGATGAGTTGTACAAACTGCCCTTGTAGTGATAGGGGAGAGCAGGCCTGCTTTTCGTCCAGCCTGGCTCCTGCACGGCTAGCTTATACCCGGAAATAACAACACACAAATTGCATTCATTTAAGCA
>LOEQ01000061.1:385964-399104 GCA_001685075.1 Bramus lutescens
TGTGGCTGCGGCAGCGCTGTTGCCCTAAGGCTCATCCCAGGTGGGATTTGCCAGTCTAGGTCTGAAACACACACCAGATTTTGAAGACAATGTAAACTATCTCGTCTAATTTAAAAGTATTCATCACATTTCCAAAGGATGCTTTAGATATTTTGGGGTTAAATAAAATAAATAATTACAAATCTTCTCTTCCTTTTGCTTTTTAAACATGGCTCCTGGTAATTTAATTTTGCTTATGGAGCCCTATTATACTGCTCAAAGCTTGAGCTAAGATGGAACCTGGGCGTGAACCTCCTACCTATTATTGGTCTTTGTCTTCTTCTTTTAAAGTAATGTCTGAGGCAGTCTCTCCCTCCTACCATATTTGGTGAGAAGTACATAGGCGAAGATCACAAAGAAACTGAAGTCAGGGCCCCTAAGCGCTGAGAAAAAGGGATTCCAAGTTCTCCTGAATGTCTTCCCGAGTTTCCTGATAGGAGCTGGGCTTCAGGGAACAATGCACTTACTGATTTCCTGCTCACACTCTGATTCTGGACTACAGTCAGAGCCACAACCCAGGAGATTATACCGAGAAATGTTGAGTCACAGAGCACTGGAGCCCTCATGAGGAGACAACACCTTACCTTGCAATCTTCTTTGAGAAAGTGTTCTTTCTCTGCCTCTGGGCCTTGGGAATGAACGGGCACGTACTTATGTTACACGGAGCCCCTGAGGGTTGAGCTGGCCAGGCAGGGAGGCTGTATGTGCTCAGCACAAATGGGTACCTTGTGGAGGGAGGGCAGGAGTGTTCCGAATGGAGGGAGGAATCTAATATGCAGCTTGACCGGGTCTGCCAGCTTGGGGAGGGGAGTCAGCTTCCAGTCTGGATTCTTCCCAGTCCTGCTTCACGTTAGTAAGAAGTAAAATCTCTTCTGTCACTTCAAAGCACAATTGTCAATAGGCCCAAGGGAGCCTTACTTATAACAAGAATTTGAGCTTTTTTCAAAGTCAAGCCTACGCCTAATGACTATGGAATTTATTTGGGGAGGTGGTATATGGGATGCGACTGTCTAGTAGAACTTGCTGTGAGAATGTTCTACCTATGGTCCAAGGTGATGGGAGGCTACAGAGCTCTGGAAATCCGGCAAATATGGCAAAGGGAATCCAATGGAATTTAATTGGCTGGAGCTCCTAATTCAAGTTGCTGCTGTGTTCTAGGCATTGATGGTTCTGTGGATCTTTCAACAGAGTTGCCATCAGGAAGAAACACGGATGTTTTCCTTCGGCTTTGCCCTTCCTCTAACCCAGACAAACCATGAGGTCAAAAGCAGGCTGCACATTTACTTATCTCCAGCTCTTACCGAGGTGATCTCAAGCCCCCAAGTGGTCCAGTTCACAGCAACAGGGCCAGGGTTGTCAAGAAGCTTGCAGCTCAAAGAGGTTTATGCAGCAATCAACTTTCATCACAGGACTTATTCTGGATGACAGTCATTTGATTTCATGTAAACTTTTCTTTCCTTTAAAGGTATAAATCCATTAATCAAGTTTGAGAAATGCTGGTGTGTATGAACATGAAGGAAAACCTCAACTTGAATGTGTTTCATTGCTTTTATTGGTGAGTCTTTGTCACTATACATGGGTGGAATGAGAGCTCCCTCACAGTTCATGGTATAATTGAGGCGAGATGAATGTATAAACTGGAAATGCTATATGGATGGTGGATGTGCTGTTCACAGTGTGACAGCCCGCACACAAACCACACCACTGTGTGGGGACACATGGAGCAGAGGCCTGCAAGTCTGTGGATGGCACAGAGTGCAGAAGCCCTGGGAGAAGCTGATAGCGCTCAAAGATATCAGACAGGCACGAATTAGCTTTAAAAAATTATTTTTTAAAAGATTTGTTTGTTCATTTTATTTATGTGTATGTGCGCTTGTATGAGTTTATGTGTGCCATATGTGCGCAGGAGCCTGTAGAGGCCGTAAGAGAACACTGGATCCCTGGAACTAGGGTTGCAGGTGGTTATGAGCCACCACATGGGTGCTAGGGGCTACACCCGAGTCCTCTGCAAGGGCAGTAAGCACTCTTAACTACTGAGTATCTCCTCATCTTTTTTGAACTTTCTAGAAAATTAGGTTAACTTAGATGAATTATGGAGTTTCAAGATACCAAGGTTTAATGGCACTGTGACATCTTTGGGGTTTACCAATGACTTTCCAGGGCAGAAGTCTCTATGATCGCAGCAGGCTTATGTCTGGGGGATTTTGTGTTCCTTACATGAGTGCAAATGGCTCCCTACAGTGCCCTCCCAGTTCAAAGCTTCACGTCCTTCTGGGTCCTGGAGACTAGACTTGGACCCTTCCCTGCCTCCCTCACCCACCACCACTTGTTAGCTCACCGATTCCCACAGCACTGGAGACAGCTTGAACTGTAGAGTCCTGCTTTTGACTTTCACAGACCATCTATTTCCAGCTGTTGGATTTGAAGGCCTACCAGGGATGAAATAATTTCTTCTGTTTCATCCACGCTCTACACAGTATTGAATGAAATACAGACACTTACCAAAGGCTCAAGGAGTTAAATTCGGGTGACCTCATCATGGACAAGGAAGGCCCATGTTTTCCTTATCGCATTAGCCATTTTTGTGAGAATGGCAAGGTTAGGAGAGAATATTTAGGTGGTGTACTCTATAAGAATGATTCGTGAAGCCCACAGAAGTCCCTTAGCAGTCTCCAAAGAGCGTTTTCTGCTAGGAACCCCCCCTTTTTTTTTTTTTGCTAGAGCTCAGAAGTCCAGAATATTAAAAACGTGGTTCTGAGATAGGCTCACAGGATACAGCATCACATGAGATAGTTGTTTCCATGGGAAATGGAACTAGGTACTAGGTACCAATTTTCAGACTGGGAGGACACAGTGAAAGCTCATTCATTAAGCAGTAACAAGCCACATCATTGTTTCTGAGGCTCAGACAGGCACAGAACAATGCCTATATAGGTCTCCACTATAGGTCTCCACTATAGAGCTCTACTATAGAGCTCCACCATATAGATTTTGCGCTATCCATCTCTAAAGTGATTTTCCCATCAGAGGTCCTGAAATCCCCGTTTTGGGTATCAAGAGGGCTGGTGTGATTCTCTGGCCTTCTAAGTGTGGACAATCTCAGACTCAACAGACTTTGAAGTGTGAAGGTACACAGACAGTTGGCTGAAGCAGACACACCTCCAAGAAGACACGAGGAGACCAAGAGAAGAGTTTTTTGGGTTTTTTTTTTGGTTTTTGTTTTTGTTTTTAATTATTCCTTCATATTCAAACTTCACAAACAGTGTGAACTTGTACAATACCTCGGAAAGTGAAACTTACAAAAAAAGTGCTGGTAACATTTAAAAAAAAAAAACAAAAAACCCCCAAAACAAACATCATTCTTAGCAACATCAATTACTCTTCCACACAAAACAGAAACCTTGTAAAATTTATTTTCGTATTTTTAAGGCGTAATACTTCTGTATAAAGTATATGCAAGAGATAAAACTTCACAGTATTCCAAAATGTCACAATAATAATAATATAATAGTATAATGAAGCGCTACAGTTAATTTTTCTCTTTTTTGAATTTTTTCCTGTTTAAATAACAAATACAAGTCACAGGTAAATATACGTGAGAAAAATACGAGGCTAATATTAAATGGCAGGTAAGGATACTGTCACTGTAAGAAAAACTGGCAGGGTGTGTGTATTTAGTCTATATTTTAAAGCACTTGATAGAAAAGGCGTATGCAAGGTTCTTCAAAACAATTTTCTGTTTGTTTGTTTAATAACTGACAAGAGTATAATGAGAGAAAAAAAAGGAACAAACTCCCTCTCAAAACTATTGACCTGCTCATCCCAGACCATGCCCCTGTGGGGGGATGTGTGCTGATGTGCTTGGTTTCTACAGCGTAGACTGAGACGACAGTGTTCCACACCCACCTGCAAGGACACCCATTCACCCGGTTCCTCTTAGGAAATTAATTCTTTTGAATTAATGTTCTCTCTTTCCTTGCCTCTTCCCAAACTCTTCCCCAGTGCCCATTCTTCAGTCTGAAAAGTTGCCCTCCATTCAAAATTCTCTGGGAAATGGAAAACTGCATACAGCTTGTGACACCCACAGAGACATCTGAAATATCACTTGGACAAATGAGATATGTGTATATGTGTTTGTTAGGTCTGACTATACAGTGTGTGTGTGCACGTGTGTGTATACACAGTAGCAATTGCAAAAAAGGGACCATATTCCTTCCCACCCTAATATACAACGTGATAAGGAACATTTTTGTCGTGCAGGGACAGGGTTTCTTCTAGTCTTATCACAGCACTGTGGCAGGACAATCAGGACATGAGTTCGCCTTTCAGCAGTCACCACAGTAAACTTCATTGAGAACACGCGTGCCCAGATGTCTGGTCTGTGCACGCGCGCGTGTGTTAACAGTTAGTTATTCGGCTAACTGTTAACAGCGAGACAGCAGAGAGCAAACACGTCAATAAGGTGCTCAAGGAAAAAGTGGCACCCACTCGTCAATGGATGGCCACGCTAAGGTGCTTCAAAAGAGTTTGAAAGTTTTTATTTCAAACGCTGAGAGAGTTCTGGTTTGCACATGGTAGTTCTGAGCCAGGCCAAGGGTTTTGAGATTTCTGACATCTTCCTACTGAAAAGGGCTTTCACTGTAGCTGTTTGGTTCACTTGGATGTAGTCACTTGAGTCTAAGACATTTTTAATAGCCAAAACTTAAAATCATCATGACTAAAAGAAATAACTGATGAAATGGTATAGAACATTACTGCATTCCCACTGGATCAAGATAGTTTCACCCAGTTTTCCTCTATCGCTAACACTGTTCCTTTTTTTCTTTGTTACAATCCATTCCTTATGAACATACAGAAATGACCAAAGTCACTGCACGTGGCTGTTTTTATTTTTTGTGATCTGTTGCAAGAGTCCAACCTTGTTTCCTCTGCTGCTGTTTGTGTAATAATGAGCATCTGATAGGCTATGTGTACGTGTGTGTATGCACACACACACACAGCTATACATGTATAATATATACACCATATATGTGGACATATATAGGTAGTGTGTATACATTTATACATAATATAGTGTATATGGTTTCAACTGGAGATAAGCTGAACTGGGTTCAGACACTAGCACATGATTCTCTTTTCCTTGCTCCCTCCGTGTGTTTCATACAGTCTGGAGCATTTCTGAATTTTTAAAGTGCATTTTCAATGCAGAGTAACTGTAATCCATTGATTCCTTGGATAACATTTTTTGATGAGAAAAATCTGATGGTTTTCAGCCCCAGGCAAGAGAAACCTGGTTTTGGTCGTGCCAAGGGCTGACGTGGCAGTGCCAGGCTTGTGCCTGAGTGATTACTGGGCATTCTGGATTCCGGGCACCTCAGCAGCAGCAGCAGCAGCACCTTTACGAGAAGGCAGAGATAGGAAATGAAGAAGGAAGGGGGGTTCAGAGGAGGAGGAGGGTACTGGGTGAGTGTGAGTGTGCGTCTGTGTGTCTGTGCGTGCCTGTGTGTGCGCATCTGCACATACACTGCTCATCTTGACTGTGCTGGGCTTGGGCAGCACCTGTGTGGTTCCAGCTAAGAGATGCCATCTAGTTTCTTCCCCAACTGACTCCAATGTCCCATGGCCCCCACACGTTCAAGGATCACCTAGAGGTCCTCACTCCTGAGGCCGACATCAGCGTTTGTTCTGTGGGTATGTGAGTGCCAGCATCGATTAGAAATAAGGCACCAGCGAAATCAAATGCTATGAAAAAGCAAAAACCCCGCCTCAGAGAGCCACTTGCCTCGTTCCATCAGGATATTGCGTGTGGTTCCATTCGCCTGTGGACTTCAGAGCGTGTCAAACACCTGTTCTGAAAGGAACTAGAGGCCCTTCAGCACCAGAGATCTGTAGGAGTGCACCCTTTGTCTGTACCTCCCCACGCCCCCCCACCCCACCCCCACAAACAAAAGCACCAAGTTAGGAGAACAAGGCAACTTGCCTCGCTCACCTCATTTTGATAAAATAACAGTTAAAAAAAAAAGTCACCGAACTAGAGATTTCAGAAACTGCTCTAAAATCCCGTGGATTAGGTTGTCAGGTGTCTGCTTGATGCCCAAGTGTGCACAGTGCAATGTGAAGGGGTTGAGATGTTCTCGTTTAACATTTAGTGGGGAATGTGTTTTTTTTTTAAATCTCTAAATGATGCCTAAAATCTTCCATAAACACTTTAACCTCCTCTCTTCTCCTAAAAACCAAACCAAACCCAATGCACTGTAAAAAGGAAAAGGTTCATTTAACTATAAAAGGGAAAAAAATGAAGGCACATGATTTTAATTCGGTCCCACGATCCTCCAGAAAAATAGATATTTTGTTTGTTTGTGTCTGTCTGTGTGTTCGTGAGTGTGTGTGTACACGTGTTTTTGAAGTATGAAGTCCATTGTACAGTTACCAAGGGAAGCTAGAAAAGACAGCGAGAGATTTTGAGACAGAAGAAAGGAGTAGGGTGGGGTGGGGGGAGGAAGCCTCTCTTCAGCTTTTTGTCACTGACATCTCGAGAGTTTGCTGCTTTAGGGTCCAGAAAAGAATGATCTCTCTTGGTCTGGAAAGTGCCCCAGTTACAAGTATCTCCAGTTAATCATGTTACAGCTTTTGGTGGTTCCCTTTTCCCTTCCCTCCAGCCAAATGATTTTTAAAAAATATCACAGTTTTTAAAAATTATTTTTTCAATGTTGAAAAAATATGGAAAAGCTATTGAACAGCCTCAGGAAACACTGCCTCTCCATCTTCACAGTGAGCAGATGGATGGACAATCCACAAAGTCAAAGAGGAGGTGGGCGGGCAGGCAGCAAGGGCCCTGTGCTGAGTGGTCCCTTGCTTTACCTCCTGCGGGCCGGGCCTTCACAGAACCCGGAGCCTTCACAGAACCCGGAACTACTTGGATCCCGTCCCCTCCCATCAACGGAATGTGGTCTGCTGAGAAAGACAGAGCCTGGACTGCAAGGTCTTAGAAGCCGAAGGTGAAGGTGACAGAGGCAGCCCCTCCAGGCACTGTTAGCTGTGTGTGCTCTAGGCAGCCTTCCTCTGGATGGAGAAGCTCGGCTGCCCTGGGAAGGCTGAAGTCCCACTCCCACTTCACTTCCGGAGACCTCACCGCCTCGAGGTCTCTCTGCAGAGCTGGCCCCAGGTTCCTAAGAAGGCAATGATCCAAGATAGAGAGGCAGAGCCAACCGGCTGTGGTATACAAAAAAGGGCTATGGACAGTGGGATTTCAGAAACAAATTTAACTTTGGTTTTCCGACTTTTTCAGACCATAAAAATTAAAGCAGGGCTTCGGAGGCTTCTGTCATCTGAGAGCTGTTATGTTTTCCTCATTTGGCAAGGCTAAGGCGGGGGGGAGAGAAAAGGGGTTTCCCATAATTGGTTGAAGACACAGGGTGGTAAAAATGCTTCCACACTTAAACTCACAGTCCAGTGTTTTTGACATTTCATAAATAGCTTTTTCTCTAAAAAAAAAAAAGAATAAAACAAGAACAATCCCTTTACTTACTCATCTGAAACAAAATAAACAGCAGTGGGTACAAACTTCTTGTAACAATTACAAAAAACAACAATATAATCCCAACTTTTAACACGCATCTTGAATCAGTTATTATTTTTTAACCTCAAAACTGCAGCATATCCTTAAGGGCAAACTTTTCGATTAGTTTTTTTCTTTTTTTCTTTTTTTAAATAATGTCTTCACCAAAAAAACAGTCTTGTACCAATAAAATGCATTCAAAAATAGAAAATATTACACAACAAAAATATGTATCCTTCCTTTCCAAAAAAGATTCTTCACAAAAAAATGTAGAAAAAACTCCAACAATTTTTTCCTTCTCCTAAACATTAACTTTCAGTCTAGGGCACAATTATTTATTGATTTAAATGTCTGTTTTTGCATAAGATATGGAAGATGCAAAACTTTACTGTATTAGGATTGTGAAGTTACATCCATTCCCACCCCATTCTAAAACAGAACAAAACCAGAAAAACCCAGCAAATATTTAAGCAAATAGTGAGCCAGCTGGCTAAGACAAGTAACCTGTGCCTGGGCTCTCACTGTGTTAGTGTGTGGCAGCTGGCCGTGTACTAGGTGATGCTGGAGAAGGGAACAGGCTGGATTCAAGTGCTTTCTTAGCACACACCTATTTCAGTGAACCACTTACGGGCTTCCATGTTGTGGGACCAGTACTGGTAAGCCTCAGAGAACCATGTGAATTAGCACGAGGACCAACCAAGCACCGACACACACAAATGCGTGCACCAGATACAGACATCTTTACAAACCCTTCTCAAGCAGCGTGTGTGTGTGTGTCGCTGAGACACGTGATAAAAAGTAACCCAGAGCTCCAGTGACATAAGGAAGGTCGGACTTACTCCTTCCTTCATCTTATCCACATTCAGCTTGTTTGGTTCTCACTGGAATAACGACAAGATCTCTCCTCAGAAAGGAGCAGCCTGCTTTCTCCACACACTATGAACTCAGTTTCCTCTGATAGTTTTCTGCACTGTACCTTACATGATGCTTTTCTTACTTGACAGTATTTATCTTTCATGTGAGATATAGCTTATATGTATATTTCATAAGCACAGATTGTTTTCTGTGGCTTTTGCCTTTGTGTGTTGCTTACTTATTTGCTTGCTGGTTTTTTCTTTGGGGTTTTGTTTTGTTTCTGATTTTTAAACAGTGAAATGTGTCCAATTTTATTTCCAGTGCATTAAACAAAATTTAAATTAAAAGAAGAAATAAAACTTTCCCCCTCATTCTTCCAAAGGAAATGACTGATAAAAGTATAATAAAATCAGGCATTACCCCCCAAAAAAGCATCATGTGCAACCTCAATTACATCAAAGAAAACAGACAAACAAGATTTGTAGAACATAAGCATGAAGAAGTCAAGATAATATAATCCCAACTATGGTCTGACTGGCAAGCACTGGTTAAAAACAGGTAAGGCTACTCTTAGATTAGATTTCTAACAACACAGTTAACCACTGCTCTTCATCTTTTCTCTTCATCCTTACTCACTAGATTCTTTATATGTTTAAAATGAGCAAATTTGTTTTTATATTTTTGGTCTACAGTAGAATACATATTAACAATATAATAAAAAGATATTTAAGTAACAGGTTGGTACTGCATCCATGTGGGGAAATAGAAAAAGAGCACTCAACTAGACATAGCAAATGGACTCTATCTTTATAAAAATAACAATAAATGTAATAGAAATTATATTCAGGGTAACAGTAAATTGGAAACAAGTGTAGAAAGTTCTAACTCGGATAATACAGACTTCTTACAAGGTATACCCTAGAATTGCAGCCTCCAAATCTTTCCCACGAGTCTACCTTTCCACTCTCACTCAAGATTCAAATGGAAATGAAAACAAAATGAACATAAAGTTGACTGATGTTTGAGCCAGCCAAAACTTCCAAGTTATCAGAACTGATGATCAAGATCAAGTAGAAACCACTTGGGAAACTGTCCAACCATAGGGAGTTGCTAATAGTATTTCCTTGGTTTTAATTTTGGAAGAGCTACCAGACTACTGAAAAAGAGAGACACCAAGGAATCAAATAGTTCTTCTGGTGGCATGTATGAGATGAAGTAAAATTCTGCTGGAGAGGACATGGTGACAAGGCAGGGAAGAGAAGAGAGAAGCAGTTAAACTTCAGGCACTACCTTCATCTGGTGCTGAAAACACGGTGGCTTCATTTTGTTTCTAAGCATCCTTTTGGATGAGCTATAAATCCAGACTCACTGGCTTCCATACAGGCTGGGGAGGTCTAGTTTGTCTCTCCTCCCTATCACTCGCTGTTGTCCACCATTGACGAGGCAGAGAAGGCAAGCAGAGTACAGGCAAAGGCTCTTGACTAGCTATCCCTAGCCAATGACTGACTGATAAACTTATGGTTTAGTGTTGGGGGAAAAACAAAGAAAAAGAAGTGTTATGGGTTGGATTTGGTAATAACAAATGTGAAGTTTCCTTTAATAGGAGAAAGAGAAGGAACAGAGACAGGAAGGAAGGGCAGGAGAGAAGATGTAGTAGTGAGGGGGATATGTTAGAACACATTGCTTTGGGTTTCTTTTAACTTCGAGTTGTCCTTATTTTTTCTCTCTCATTCTCTCATTAAAGGAGAGCTTAGAATCTAGTGCAAATATCTTCAAATCACAGCATTTCAGGGGCAATCAATATCCTGTCCCTTCATCCCTCAGACCTCTTCAGAACATGGGGGCAATGGTCCAGAAAAGCATAACTGAATATACCATTTGCTACATCAAGAAAGGCACTATCACAACAGATCTGCTTCCATGGAAGTTCCCTTACTATGGCATGAACATTTCAGCCACAAGTCCCACAACACGGTAGCTTCTTGGTATTTGAGTCCACTGGGCTGGTCTACATCTCCACAAGCCACTGTCATTGGCCCTGGACACACAGCCCTGGTTTGCTCTTGTTTCTTGCGTATTGCCAAAGGACTCTCTCACTAATGATCCTTGCTTGGTTCTAAATGATTTAGCTCACTTTCTTCCATGGAAATTCCTTTCTCTCCACAAGCCTCCAGGTTACACCTGTATTTCACACAGATTACAGCGCCAAGTAGTACTATGTATTTTTTAACCTTTTGACTAACTCCCAAGTCATAGAGACTGTTGAGTAGCCCCTCTGCTCTCATGATCTAAATTACAACTGTCAACAGAAGGAGGGTGTCCTCACTGACCAATGAAAGCATCCCCAGGCCTGTTATGGTACTTTTGCCTGGGACAGAGGAGGCTGGGATCTGGAGAGGAAAATCTTTGGTGACAGACTGGAGTGGATATCCAAGTCTCAAGAAAAACTTGTGCCCCAAAGTCTCAAGAAAGGTATCCAAGAATAGTCAATGTGAGGATATTCTAAAAGGCCAATTATTTCTTCTCATAGCTTTGGTTGGGTGTCTCCATGTCCTCTTAGTGCTTTCCATTATGCATTCTAAGTATGTTAAGATCTTTTATTTAGAATTCCTACTTGTAATACAGTTGATGCTTTGAGTGCCTAAGGGGCTGCCTAAGTGAGTTTGGAATGCTCTACATGGGGTTTAACTAGCAAGGCTGACACTTCTGTCTATGTAAGAAGAACCTTTTGACTTGGAAAGGTAGACTGGGATGGATGATAGGGAGGGAGGAGAAAGTGACTCAATTGGGAATTTTCCAAACTAATGCCCTCATGTGGGGCAGTGTTCAAAGAAACTCAGTATGGATTGTGGTTCTTAGTGACCACCGTTTGTCAGAAGCTGTCATCCTCAGGCTCCCCACACTTGCTTACTCCCTGCACAGTCTATTGCTTGTCCTGTGGTACAAGACCCTCTTAATAGTTACTGAAGAGCTGTCAAACTCCGATTGCTTCTGAGATTTAAAAAGGCAATAATAATAAATTGAAAAGTTAGGGGGTGGAAATGCAACAACTTTCAACTTTTAGGCACTATCAAGGTCTCTGCTTAAGGATAGTCTAGGATAGAGCAGCTTGTGGATTTGGATGACACCTCCAACCCTTCCTCCAGTTTTCTAGTTGGCCTACCTTGTTTTAGAATAAGCCTTTCACCTCACTGGTTGGCAGTGTTTATTGCACCGTTCCCTTACTGTCACCTTACAGTGTCACCACATGCATGGCCTTCCTCTTTGGTTACCCAGATCTAGGTCTTGCCATGGATAGAAAGGGTATCTGAACATGGATACCATGGCCTTCAGGCACACTGAGGCATGCTGTAGTGAGAGGTATCATGGCGTCTTGTGAGCCAAGATGAAGGCTTCATGTCAGCCCAGTCAGCTTTCCTACTTTTGTGACTTTTATTGTAAGCTTATTTGGAAACAAAACTGGATACATTTCTTCTGAAATATTCTCCATTTGCTGTACTAACCCACTTCTATACAATAAGAAGCAGGTTTTGTCGGCAAAGCAGTTTCTAGACTTCATCAAGAGTTGGCAAAAAATTCCACAGATTTTCTCCAGTTCTGCTCAGACAATAATGGAGATAACCCCCATCTCTGTGATGTTCCCAGTCCCCCAGCTTAACTCTTTCTTCCCTTTCCTAACACACTCTTCTGGCATGAATAAATACATCTCAGTAGTGTAACGCAGTGCCATTATGCTTAGTGCAAAAAAAAAGAAAGAAAAAATCCTGCAAGCCAAAAAAAGAATGAAAAAAAAAGAAAAAAAGAAAAAGCCCTACTAAAAATGAGTACAGACTCAAAGCTCAACCATCAGCAGCTCTTACTAAAGAGTACCAGTGCAGGAAAGTGGGGAACAGAGACTTGTGTGACTCATCTCTTTTGTGGCTCCTGTTTGTTTCAGCTCAAAGGAGAGAACCACCAGCTTGTACCTCTGTATTATATTTCCAAACATGGAGCCGGTAGGCAGAAGGGAAGGTCATATCATTGAGCTGCAATCAAGGGGATTAGAGGAGGAAAGGGCTACTCAGTGCAAAGGTCAGTAGTGCTTTTTCTTCATGGTTTTCTCATGTCAGGTGACTGGTACTAAGGGAGATGAGTACAGAAAGAAAAGCAAGAGCCTTTCTACTTCCTAAATGTAACAGTCCAGCGTTCTTTTTAAGTAGCAGAATCAGCTATTCTTCAAGGTCTACAAGCAGCAGCCACCTTACATGACATCAATAGGCCCGCTTTCTGCACTCATCACTTTTCTCTCTCGTCATTCCTCTTTGCTTTTTTGTTGTTTTGTTTTTGCCTGGTTATACAGAGATACAGACATCCATCAATCCATCCATTCACATATTGCAATGCGTTTCTCAAAATGATGGATTCTAAATTGGTACATACAACTGAGTGACACTTAAGCAAAACGTATAACTTTAAATACGAAGTGAATTACTATGCTAAAATGCAGATTCTGCATTGTAACTCTTCTTGTATTATTCAGTTAAAAAACATTTGCAATGGGATTCTTATAGAGCTGAAAATTGATACGAGTCAGTCTGGGATTCACCACGAGGGTGAATCCAGAGAAGCACTTGGCATGTGGTAACCCTCAAGAATCTGTCTCCAGTGTCTCTGAGCCTCCCTCTGCACATGGGACCCTGCCTGACTGT
>LOEQ01000061.1:399110-417691 GCA_001685075.1 Bramus lutescens
CCCCCACTGGCATTTCAGGAGAATCAATGTGTACTGTCAGATAGAAAGAAACAAGGCTGTTTGGCACTGTGGGTCTTTTAAAAATAAAGCAACTGTAGACTTTCTCTGTCATTGGTGAAGGTTGTGGACTACTAGGACTTTCTGTTCAACTGACAACCACAATTCTTCAACAGTGGTGCAAAATGGATGTTAACTAGATATGCCTAAGCAAATTATTTGTGTACTTTAGTAGGCGCCTCTCAAAACCTGAAGTCTAAATTGGTGGAAGTAAGTATGAAATTTTACTGCTCAAGCACCTCTGGGTCTTTTCTCCATTGACTCTACTGCTGACTCCAAGGCAAGATTTGTCCCATGAAGAGCCAAGAGGAGAATAGCTAGTTTTGTTTTTAAAGATCTCCTAGCTGTGAGCTAAGCACTTCAGACCATTACAAAACCTTATCAAAACACTAATCGATTTTTGGTTATCTGTATACACACGTCACATGTGCCCTGGAAAGCAGATTAGGTGCAGAGCAGTCAAGGATTTCTATACACTCTTTATCTAAAGTCCTGATAGCATGAAGAGAAGTCGTGAATCACAAGAGTATGGTTATATTAATTCTCAAAACCATCAAAAAGAGAGATGGGAAGGAATGAACAGGACCAGGATGAGATCATTCTTTGGTAACCCTGAGAGCAGGTTTTAAAAATGGAGAATTGTATCAGCTTAGTTCCATTGACTTACCTTGTCCTCCCCCTGCTTTCCCTCTGTTCACTTCATTGAAATTGCATTCACTTCTCAAGTTTGAATCAAGAAAGTAAACCAAAGCACAAAAGCCAGGTTATAAAAAGGTTGCCAAACTATTTGTAAGTTAAATTGAGCTTCACAGAATATTTTTCAGATGAAGTACCACGACCTTCCCTCCCCATTTTTAATTTGGTGTTTTTTTCTCTTCTGTTATGCTGGGCGTGGAGAGGAGAAGCACCCACAGTGTGGAGGAGATCTCCTGCTTAGGTCCGTGAAGCACATGTGGATGCTTCTGTGTGTAAGACCTTATGAATACAGACAGCTTAAAATGAACAGGACTGGAATCCCTGCCTTAGGAAAATGGCCAGATCAGATGACATTTTATTAATGCTCATTATTTTTCCCTAGGAATTCTGTACTAGATATTCATAAGAAACAGCCCAGTGAAAGAAAGTAAATTTACTCCCAGCTTGATTCCAAGAAAGGCCTGAGGAGCCATGCTGACCTGTAGTACAGGAGGAGCTGACTTTCAGCAGCACTCAGTCCCTGTCCTCGGCCCAGACCTGTGTGCTTAAGGAAAGAGAGTTTCTTCTTCAAGGAATATTTTCTAACTATTCTACCCTCAATGTGCAGGCAGAATTTCTCTCCTCAAAGCTCTAAGTGACAGCAAAAGAGGAGCCTGTGACTTTCATGAGAAAGGACTTCTTATTAGGAGAGTGAAGAAAAACCTTCCATAAGGGGCAAAAGACTACTGTGGGGCAGGGACAGTCACCTGATGTGCAGGGACAGAATCAAATCAGAGAATCCAAACATTTCCCTAGTTTGAGAAGACATAAAGGAAAACAATCAAAAAATACTAAAATACACATTCCTCCAGTTTCAGATTTCTACGAAGTTAATTAATAATTATGCTTAAATCAAGGTTTTCAGATAGCAGACAACTGTTTAGTGTGTAGAAGTACTGTCCCTTTGCTTTACCGTGTTTCACTTTCTCTGAAGGAATTGCATCCATACACACTTGTCCTAATGTCCAGTGCAGAAAATAAACTTGTTTGCTACCACCTTCAATTCCAGAACATTTCCTAATCTACGTTCACAAAACTAAAACTACCTAAATGTAAAATGAGATGCAGGTTTTCTGAAATATGTTGGGAGGGTATGCAGGCTTTAATAAAAAAAGAAAAAAACTAAACAAAACGGGTAAAAGAAGAAAAAAATCACTTGCTAATCTCTCAAATACACACTCTAGCATTTCTGACCATTATTTTGCTGCATTAGTTACCGTTGGGGCTGTAGGTGCTCTTGACAGGTGCCAGCTTGTAAAAACAGGAGGCTCCCAAGCAATAAGAATTCACACCCTGGAGCCTCTAGAATACTAAACAGGATTTGGACATTCATCTGTGACGAACTTAAGAGGCTCTGGTGAGAAAGCCTGGATCTTAGGGTTGGATCTCTTGGGGACCTTGAAGAAACAATGGCAAGTAGGCAGCCTGGATCAAGTGGATTGAATGAGATCTTTCTGACCCAGACCTCTCCCATGCCACATTGCACTTGAGATGACAGACAGTATTTAGTGATCTGAATGAGTCTTCTAGGCCTTCAGAAAGCAATGCCAGAGAACAAGACTTCTTTCAATACAGAATACTTTCAAAAGAGATAGCAAGAGGCTGAAATGGAAAAAGGAAGAGCTCTGAAGGTAAGACTAAGTTGGAGGACATGCTAAGCCAAGGTCAAAGTCCTTAGCAATGTAAAACACTGGCCTCAAGATGTGGTGACTTCCTGAGAGATGCTTGCTTCAAGAAGGTTTTTGAACTTGCCATTTATCTCACTGCTCTCTGTGCAAATGGATGTTAAATTGTTTTCGGACAAAAGTTGGATTAAGCCTCAAGTCAAGTGATGCTACATTTTTCATTTTAAGTATGGATTTTGAGTGTCAAGGTAGGGCAGGAAGTAAGTACCTGCACACTCCAAATTGTCTCAGACTCCATATTCATATGAGCAGAGAGACAATGTGGGATCATAGCAAGTTAGCGCACTGTGCTAAAGGGTCACTGTGAAATGACAAGTATCCCCAAAGGGCTACAACCACAATGCCTTCAGTCTTCTTTATCAGTATTCTGAGATCAGAAAGTTGCAATTGAAATGAGCTCTAGAACAATGGCCAAATAACATACTGTGTATTTATAAATTGAGTCCTCAACATCAAATCTAATATAGGATCCAGTCATCCTTATTCTTGTTTTTTTTTTAACATATATTATATTTATGTTGAGGCAATTTTTATTTATAAAACAAGCACTTGATAAACTTTATAGATCCTCATATTCCTTAATAAATTACCCTTCAAAGTTTTAGACAAACCAATATTTGGCTTTTCAAAAATGTAATACATGAGGAAATTCTCTCAAACTTTTCTTACATTGTATTTAAATGAAAAGTGGCTTTTGGCATAAATAGCTATCAAAGTTATTTTGAAATGTTACCTCTTTCTTCAGATTCTTATAAATCTAGTATCTGGCAAACATGTCACTGGCTAAATATTAGCACAGGCAGAAATAATCAACATGGGAGGGTTTTTCCTCCCTCAGAAATGGTCTACTCATATCAAGAATCTGAAAACCGTGGTATCAAAAAAAAAAGATAGAAAAAAGAAAAGAAAATACTTCTCTTTGGTTTAATGTAAAGGTGAGAGGAATTAATGATCTCAACTAGTACAGATGACATTTAGAACTGTGACTCAGGTCCTCCTACTCTCAAAAGACACTGACAACCTTTAAGATCTGAAGCTGAAATAAAGACATGTTTCATTCTGCCTACGAGTCCCAAGTTTATGAACTCACTTAAAGAAAGATGCTAAGAAGGGAGGGAGAAGAAAGACATGAACAGTTGGGGGTCAGGATGTAATTTTTTTGTGGGGGGGAGCACTGAAGAGATGATTGGGTAGCTCAAAGTTACCTTTAAAAAGAAGCCAGAAGACATGATGAGAATTTGGTAAAGAAAGGGAAGCCTAAATAATGGAGTTAGGACAGTTCACTTCATACCTGGTCACTGAAGGGACAACCTCAGTACTACTCAGTTCATAATCACTCTTTTCAGCTGACATGTCTTTCATTGAAAACAGATGAAATGTAAGTAGTTTCCTCCTAGGCTCCAGCTTAGCATCATCAAGGGACACTAAAGGAAAGTCCTAATGAATGCCAGGCTTCACAAATGGAAGATGCTAAGGAGAGGGTGGGTTGGGGACAGAGACACCCTGAACAGGTACAGCAGAATGTGATGATGGAAGACTGAAGGAAAAAGTGGTATAGTCACACTGAGAAGCTTAAATATTGGTCTGCCATGGGGAGGTTTCATACTTCATTTTGTCCTGAATACAGACTGCGAAGGATGAGATGGGGTTCAGCTGACTTGATTCTGATGTCTAGACTTTTGGTAGAATAGCTGGGGGCAGCTGAAGAAAGTTTTTACTTGAAAAGATGAATCTGAAAGTGCTTCTGTTAGAAGACAAGCTATTTGGTTTCTGAATGTCCCCTGGCTAAACAAGAAAGCAAGTAGAGATGCTAAGGGCCAGGTAACCAAGAGCCACTAATTGATGGGGTCTGCAGACTGGAAAATGTCATATATGTTTTTGAGTTCTGTCTGTAAAAAGTTTCCAGAAATGTGGTTTTAGTTTAAAAATAAATCTCCTGGGGAAATGAATGGTGTATTGCCAAGATGCCTCCAGGGAAATGCTGAAGACCAATGAAAATAATGGCAGGCTTACTAAAAAGAGAGCAGACAGTGAAGGATCAAAACTGGAATCCAATGTTTCGAGATACAGTCAGGACAGTGAGGCACTTCCTTGTCTTTGCTTCTTACCAAAGCAGCCCTTTGAAATGCAGCTTATGATAGTTGGTCAGATCATGTGACGGACAAGCAGCTCCATGGTCTTATTTTTTAAAGTAAATATAGACGATGGCAGTCCTAAGGGAAGATCACAGACACGTCTGCACTTCCTTTGCTCCTCAGGTGTTGATGGGGCAGCTAAACACGATCACATAGAATATGCACTTCTTTGTATTAGCCACAGCAAAATAATTTTTTAAAGTTTAAACAGTTTTCACTTTCCTACATGTACTAAGTCTGAGCTTTAAAAAAAATCCTAAAATCTTCTAAAGACAATACTGAAGCTGATAATATAAAAAGCAAACTAGAACGGTCATTAAATGCACCAGAGTAACTGCAGCAGGTGGTGATGGGTGATACATGTGAAGAAATATTTCAGTCAACTCATGATCATTGGCAGATTCAAAGTTAAAATGAATATAATGTAATATATTTCAATATAGAGTTGTTATATATAATGTGTATGTTCTAGGTTTCAGAAACACTGCAATGTAGTGTATTGTACTTAACTAAGCATACCTAAATAGTAACCATAGTCTTCCACAAAGTCACTAGTACTGTTAATTAAAACAATACAAATAAAAAGAAGAAATGAATTTTTTTCCAGTAAAAAGAAATACCTGTGCTTACAGTCACAGACTTCTTTTATCTACAGAAAGACAATACGCACTTGAAAGAAATAATAAACAAATCAAAAAAAATTTGTAACAATAAGTAGCCTTACTGCCTGGGAGAAGGGGAAATGTCACTAAAACAGAAGACGAAAGAAGGCCCTCTGAATTCTGTAAAGCAGATATAATCTACATATCACAAAAGGTGGGGGACAGGGAGAAAGAAACCATTTAGTAAAAGAAGGGCATGGGAGTGAGGAAACTAAATCCAACTGTTTCTAGGTCATCAAGCCATCCAGAGTTACCTATGAGAGCTAAGTCCAGTCATTCAATACACAATACTAGAGGAGCATTCTACTTTAATGCCTGACATAGGCAAGCGCCCCTGATTCCCCTCAAGTTATCCCTTTGTATTCTATTGGTTTGCTAGACTGGTAAACAACCCATCCTGGAAAGACTGGTGAAGGCCACACTGGTTTCAGGAGACACAGCTTGTGAATGACAGTGATGTCCTGCAGGGGCAGGCAGCATTAGGGAGTTTCAGTCTGAGAGCAGGACTCCCATGTAGTTCCTGTGTGTGAGTGCGTGCACACGCTGTGAGCTGGGACTACATGCCTGGGGCTAGGCTTTGTCTATGATCTGCAGACCGTGCTCCTTCTCTAAAGCCTCCAAGCTTCCAGAGAGGACAAGAATGGCCTTTGAGCTCCCGGCCACTTCATCTTGGGATGCTTGGGTGCTACCTGCCTGGGAGGGTGCCTCTTCTCCGGGAGTCCTGTGGGGTGTCTCTGATGGCTCCCTCTGCTCCTTGGTTGAAAAATGTGTACTCCACCCTCTTCTGGAGGGAAACAGCCAGTCCCTGTGGGTTTGCTGTGGAGCCAACAAGCTGCCTTTGTTTCTCCCAACTCTGAAATATTACAAAAAGCAACAGAGTGGGCAGGTGACTGCTTCCTGGGAAGAGAGCCATAAGTCTGAGCACAATGGTAGAAGAGGCAACTGTATCTGTGCACCAGGAACTCTGCCTGTGTGGGCTTCATTTGAGAGATGCGCGCACACTCAGACAACAAATACACATAAACATACAAATGTGCGTAGTCATGTGCTCACACGCGTGCACACACACACACATTCACCAATAAATCCACAGAAGTGTAGCATTTGTTCAAGTTTCTCCTTAAAAGGCTATATACAAACTACTGATGGTTGGGCTACTTCCCAATGCTCTAAAGCCTCATCCCAGATACTGATGCACCCAACCAAGGTGACGGAGCAAAAAAGCAGGCATATGCATGTTATCGGGCCTTTGATTCTACTGGAAATTCCCAAGTCTACACTGTTGTCTCTTTAGAATATGAATGAAGTTTCCTGGTATGGTAGGAGCACCTCACACCATGCATGCACATGTATAAGGTGCATTCACTCATCTGCAGACATTCTGGCCAGCAGCTGGGACAAACTGGATGGGTTAAGCCACTTCTGTTAACGGCATCTGTGTGCAAATAACTGATGCTTCGGGCTACGACAACTGTTGCAACAGCAGTAGAAACAGATGTCTCCTGTGGGGTTAATTCTTTTCTCTCTGCTGCAGGGGTATCAGAATCTCACGAAAGTACTCCGAACCTCTCTATTCACGAGAGATCCAAGGGGAGCCTGACTGTCTTCAGGCACTGCCAATGTTGGGACTTGATGATGAGGGCTAACTTTCGTCAATGATATGCAGATTATACGCCTCCTCACTAAAGACTTGAAAGTTTTGATTCTGCATTTACACAAAGACCCACAAGATAAACCAAATGCACTCCAAAACTGAGGTGGAACAAAGTGCAGACTGTAGAAAACCAGATTATATATAAAAAGCAAGCTGTATGTTGGGATTGTTCTCCCCGTTAAGGAGACATTTAAGACTCATCCAGGCACCTGTGATTATGTTTAACGGGACTTGCTACTTAGCAACATGCTTATTTTACATTCAGCCTCGACCTACCAATGAAATAGAGTAGACAGGAAATAGCTGCTTCCTGAAAGCAGCCGGTTCCCCTACAAGTTTGGTGCCTCCCCAGGAAGTCACTGTTTCCATAGTCTTCAGGCTTGAATAGAGCTTACTTTTGTGACTGTGGAACCAGTAAAAAGCAAAAGTTCTTATCCTCAGAGCCATCCATTTTCTGGAATTTTTTTTTTGTCTGCTTTCCCCCAGGGTTTCTAACTTAAGGCAATAATTCTACAACTTAACGGTTTCTTGTGAAAATTCCTTAGCTGAGGTTACTTCAGTATTTCACCTGTGTAGCAACAGATGGGGTCTAAAGAAACACGAGAGAAGGGCAGCTGTCAGTCAGTCATGTGTTAAGACTCTTGCTTTAGTCTTGGGCCTTTCTACTCCTCCTTCAGTGAGGAGACATGCGGTTCTGAAAAAGAACGTGTGCACTGCCAGCCTTCATCTTTGTCTCTTCTGCTGAGGGAACGAAGTCCCACAGCCCACTCCTGGGACCTAGTGATGCACACCACTTACTGCTGTGGATTCCATGGTCAAGCAGAAAAGCAGCCTAGGCACAGGGCAGAGCTTGTTTTGGGACGTTTGCCCCATGCCACCTAAGAGAACATTCCTGTTTCCTTATGAAAATACAGAACGGAGGGGGAGGTTGCCATAGTCTCAGCTGGGAAGTTATGTTCAGCCCCAGAAAGTCAGCAGCTGGGTCAGATCAAGCACTCTGTCCCCTCCCAGCAGACTGGGAGCCTGGAGCTGGGAGGCCCTTGGGCAGCTTTGCTTCCCGCCCCCCCCATCCAGTTGGGGAGTCTATTGAATTCTAGTGTCCCCTTTCTTTTGTTTGTCACCAACTCACATGGCTCTGTCTTTAGTGTCTTATTTTTCTTTTCTGTCTTTTAAAATTTTTTCTTTTTTTTCCCCTGGGGGACAAAATTGGTCATTTAAATAAAAGTTCTTTTCTAATGAGTCAAGAGGTTTCTTCGAGCCAGAAATCACTCAAAAGAAAGTCTGCGGACCCTACCCATGGAAAAGGCTGAAGGTTTCCCTAAGTACCTCTTGCCAAACTTCCTAGCTTTGTGATTGGATGTTTTCTGGTTTGGTATTGTTGGGTACTGAATACATTGTGCAATTCTTTTGTTCTCTTCCCCAGAGCTTCCATTACCCTGGACTTCAACTCATTACTAAATTAAAGAATTCATTTTGGAGGGTTTCTTTAAGAGTCAAGTCACAGCAGAAAAGGCTCCCTCCCACCCTCTGTTCTCTTCCCCACAGGGCATGTCGGGTCTGCTCCTGGCCCACACCTTTGTGTTCACTTTGCTGCAGCTGCCACACTGGTCACAGCAGAGCCAACCTGATGTGATCCCGGGGGGAACTATATACTCCCCATGACCAGCCCTAACTAATTAAACGAACCCATTGGCAGCATCAGTGGAAGGCTCAGAAGGGGCAGATCTGCCATGCATCCTGGCCAGGCCGATCTCACTTTCATCATTGCTCAGGGCAAAGGAGTTGGGATATCTTAGAGGAGCGCAATGGGAAAGCAACAAGGAACTGGACTGTGTTTTCCTGGGGACCCGGAAGGTTTTAGGAGGCAGCGCTTCCCTTCTAACTTCTTCGCAGAAAGAAAACACTGCTTTGGGGCACAGGCAGGACACACTGCTGTGTGAGATGGAAGCACATGGAGACAGATCAGGACAGGAAGACTGGCATGGAACAGCTCGCCCAGATGAAACCTTCACTGTTTAGCCTCAGATACACAGACTCTCCCTGTTCATGGGCTGGAAAGGGTTTTCTTGGGCCTTACATGATATCACAATGTAAGATAAAGCTCTCTGATTTTTAGAGAAAGAAGGCAAACCCAAGTCTTTCAAGGCCCCTGTGACCTAGATAAGGGAAGGAAGGAATGGCAGGATCTGAGGCAGTAGCCAGGGTTACTTACTACCCTCATTCCTGGCAATCAGAACTGGGATGGGAAAGCCTGCAAAATGACTGTGAGGAGGGTAAATTTACAACAAAAATACTTTGATATAGATTTTCATTTCAGATTACTGGGAGAGGGGAGAGTTTTTCTCAGTTCTTTGCTTTTAATTGTAGAACTGAACATCCATTATTATTGTCTTTTGGGGGGTATATTTTAGAGTTAGGGGCTCTTTTTGTGTACAAATGTTGGTATTTAATATAGGAAACACGACCCACCATGCTGAGACACTATTGATGTTTTTAGTGCTAGGGAATTTTATTTTTCATAATTTCTATATAAACATGTTGAGACAAACATTCCTCAGACTCTTTTCTTTATCAAATTCTGTTTAAAAAATTCTACTAGTGTGCTTTTGCATACCAGCTCTCGTTCCTCAAACTTCTCCTTAGGTCTCCTGTCTGGAACATCTGCTTCCCTCTCTCTCTGTATGTTTTCCTGAATACTACAAAGACCTTTCTTTCTTTTCTAGTTTTAAAAGCACTGACAGCATCCATCATAGAAACTGCAGGCCTGGAAACCAAACACTGAGACACTCCCCCCGCCCCGCCTTGTGGCTATAAGCCAGGGATGGTGCATGGACAATCAAGCACCTGCATCTCCTGGAGGAGGTGCAGACAGGTTCATCTCCTGAACTGTTGGTTAGTGGGAAGGCCACCCTTTAGAGGCTGAATATGTGGCATTGGACCTATAGATGTATCTTTGCTTGAGAGCCAGTTTAATGTCCTCCCAGTTCTAGAGAACAATGTCAAATATTTTAGGCTGTGAGATGTTTGAGAGAAAAAAAAAAATACAGTAGGGATGAGCCTAAGGAGGAGGACCTTACCAAAAATTCTTTAGGGATCTCCCCGCCCTCTTTAAAGGAGATATTCCCTTTATTATGGAAAGGATGTGTATCAGTGCTTCCAGTCACCTGTTCTTTTTCTTACATGCTCTACAACAAATATTGGATTTTTAACGTAGTTTCTTAGCTTCTGACGATGGCAAAAGAGCATTAAGGCAAATGGGTCTCTTTCAGATTTAAGGAGAGGATGGACAAGCCCAATGGCACTCAATATAAGTTTTACCAGAAACAATATGAATTTTACCTGTTTTGTTAAGCATTGAACAGAGACACTATTTAAAATGTACCCCTGACAACAGTGAAAATAACTAAAACTAGGTTTGACCTTTTTTCATTTGTTTTATACAATGAGTGATTTTATGTCATTTTTATTCCAGATTAAGAAAAATTATCACAACGTCATATTTTTTTCCTAATGGGATAATGACTCATTTTTCAAAATATCAAAATGATTCTATGATGTAGTTACTTAATGCTCCCTCTATTGGTGGTAAGGGTCACTACTGACCCTTTCAACAGCAAAACCAGCAGGTGGGTGGAGTGGAGAAGGCCTCTGCATTTCTGAAGCTCATTTTTAAAGCAGGTCACACATGTTCTTGGTTGTCCTCTTAGAAATCACGCTGAGTGATCCTCAGTAGTCAGCTAACCATCCAAATCTACATTATAACTTCTAGCAAAATATCCACTGAATGAAGCACCATAAGACAATGCCGACTGTACAAACACTCCAGTTGCACAAACTACAAAACATCACAAAGAACATATGGAAAAGATCCAGCTTAACTAATTGTCTAAAATGTATGAATAAAACCAATTTAGTCATTATAGAGTTGCTTGCCTTGGAAGATTATCCCTAGTTTGCTGCATTTTTTTTTTGGTAAATAAAATGCTAACAGGAAAATTAGGAGGAAAATTAAATTAAAATGTAGACTAATTTAGAAACAAAAATACCCTCTTTTCTTATTTTTAAAAATGTAGTTTGGTGTTTCTGCATTATTGAAATATTTACTTTTCCTTTTAAGTATGCTAAAATATGCCCAGTCATGAAACTATTTTTTGAGTATTAGCTAGGTTTAAAAGTTATCTTTCTGAGCTTGAATTCTTTCAAGACACTGTATATAACTGCAAAATCTTATGATTTCTTGATCAAGATAAAAGAGAGAAATCCCAACTAGAAAGAGTGGTATCTGGGATGACACCAGAGACCCAGGGCCAATTTTCACTGGATGTTAGTTTGGGAAATTGTTAATTTCCAAAAAGCAAGGGTTAATAATCAGCTAGAGAGATCATCTTTCAGCCCTCTTAGTCATGGTGGGAAGAGTCCAGGGGTGACATCTGAAAGGAAGAAAGAGTTTTGGCATCGATGCATTGTGGTCTGTAACAGGCTTCTCATAGCGATGTTCACACAGTGGGAGGGGAGAACTTCGTGGAGTGCTCCTGGCTGACCAGAAACGAAACAAACCCCTCTGTCAAGATCTCTAGACTACTAGTGTTTCAGCAGAGAAATAAAAGCAAGGAAATCCTAGAATCCGAAGAGCTCAGTGAAAATTTTGGAGAAGTAAGAAATCTGCTAAAGGATCACGTCCCTCCCAGGATAAAGGACAGGATTCTAGATGGGTCAATGGAAGAGTATTCAGTGGAGCAACTTAAGCCAGAAGTCAAAGATCTACACAGCAAAACACAGCAGCAGTTAAAATTACAGCAGGGGTGGGCAGGCCTTTGAGGCCCTCAGCAACCCAGGCAATACTTAAAATAATAAAAAACTTAAGAAAAAATATGAAGAAAATATCCTTCCTCTCTTTCAAATATAACTTTAGTTGCCTTTTATTCTTTCTATCTGGAAGCAGTATCGCTAACCTTAACAGTCTTGACTTACCAAAAAAATATATATATCTATGTGTGTGTGTGAGACAAAGTAAATGAGAAGGGATTGGTGGCAGTGTATGCAAAACCAAAATGAGAAAAAAAATTACTTTTAACAATCTCACTTTTTTTTTACACAAATACTGTTGTAAATATATTAAAAAAATCAGCATTCTATCTGGTAAACATCACTTTTGCCCCTCTATAAAATTTTGAATTAAAAAAGCCTCAAGAACTTGTATTGTTCCCCCCCACCCTCCATTTCTCTTTCTTTTTCTCTTCCACAAGAATATATCCTGACACTTTTTTTTTTGCAAAGGTTGTTGGAAATAATCCTTCTCTTGTACCTAGAAACATAGGTGCGAATCTGTTACCATTTTCTCTGCATTCCTGCCTTTCTTGAAAGTCCCTCCTGATTGCGCTGAGGCTGAGGCTCAGCGAAGACACTGAATAAATACGATAGCCACTGTTGCTTGTCCAAGTCTTCAGGCTTCCGCTGAAAGGGGAGGGGGATGTGGTGGAGGTGGGCCAGGGTGTGCGGACTGGGCAGAATTGGGGGAGAAGCCTGCCATGCCTCTTTTCTCCCACACCACTGGGCTCACTGCCCCCCTCATCCCACAGCCCTTTAATAACGTGGTAGGTGGAAACAGCAGGGCCTTTTCTGGGTTCTCAGCCAGAAGCGGTATTACAGTTTTAACTGGTTACTATGAAGTCCAAGTGGCCAGAACTGTGAAATGTCCACTGAAACACTGTGAGCGGTGTACTTACAGACAGCAGGCCTTTTACATCTCCTTATAGACTTTGTAGTGCTCTTCACGAGTGGAAAAACAACTTTGTCTTTTTTTTTAAAACTTTTTTTAAACTTTTTTAAAAGATTTTTTTGTTTTGCTTTTTTGTGTGTGGTTTTTTGCTTTTTTTGTTTTGTTTTGTTTTGTTTTGTTTTGTTTTTTTGTAAAGAAGGGTTGTATTTAGAGGCCAGTAGCTAGAGATCCAACCAGTGGAGCTCTTGAAGCACTACCAGGCCTTAAGGCCACCATCCAAAGGAGACTGGGAAAAGTCTTATTTGCCCGAGCCTCCGGAAATGTAATGTACCAGCAGGCAAAATACAGTTCTTCGTGGAGTACAAAATGAAACGGAACAAAAACAAAAACAGAAAGTAAAAATGAAACCAAAACATTTCTTAAATTCTAGTGCCATAGCTTTTTGTTTGTTTGTGTTGTTGTTTTGTTTGGTTCGTAAGAAAGAGAGAAAGGTACTACTTATCCGTCAGACACATGCATCCTCATGTGGTCGTTGAACTGCTCGATTTGGTCAAACTTTGCTGGGCAGACGGAGCAAACGTAAGTGGTCCCCTCCGTGCAGGCCACCACGCCTGGTGGGCCTGTGCGGGCACCTGGGGGCGTGCCTGCCGGAGGGGTTCCGTTGCTGGCACTGTGCAGGGCCACGTGTCGCTCCAGCAGGGTCTTGTGGGAGAACTTCTTCTTGCAGATGTAGCACTCGTAGGACTTCTCCCCGCGGTGCAGGCGCATGTGCACATTGAGGGAGCTCTTCTGGGTGAAGCGCTTGTTGCAGATACTGCACTGGTAGGCTCTCACTCCTGTGTGCGTCACCATGTGCTTGATAAGGTAATCCTTCAAGGAGAAGGAGCGCCAACAGATGCTGCATTGATGGGGCTTCTCACCTGATGATGTGCGAGAGACAGCCGAAGTGGGAGAACAAGAGACAGAAGAACAAGACAACACAAAAGAAAAACAAAAAATTAAAAAATAAAATAAAATTTGATTGTTTCAAGGATCAGCCTGGTTGGAAAGATCTAGGCCTTCCTGTCCTTTCTTGTGCAGAGGAAGTTTGCTTCAAGGATGCCAGGAAAGCCTAGAGTTTTCCATTTCCTCAAGACCAAAAATGGCTCTCTTGGAAAGTAACAGCATATTACAACCTAACTCTTCAAAGGTCACCCAAGAAGGAAAAAAGGCCACAGGAATCATTCACGGGACCATTATTAAGGATTTACATATTTCCGGTTAATATTAGCGAACGAAGAATGAAGAGAATATCTTTGGAGGCAGTAAAACCTTTGGGAAGTGAGAATATTGGTCACATAATATTGGTTCTTTTTGTAAAGCCCCCATTTCCACGATTTGATCTAGTATACGCCTGTTATTGACGCTAGGCCTGTGCTGCTGGTCTACACTTTCAGTATATCTGTGTCTCACAAAATCTTCCTGGAGTGAAATCTAAAGTGATCTGGCTATTCGGTGTTGACTGCACTGCTCTGCAGACTGGCCTCACTGACTGCGGAGGCTGAATAGGCAGGCTGAATAGACGGTGGCCAACCATTTATCTCTGAGTCACATGGCCCTGTTCAAGCACAGGCACGGACGCACTGTGCACCATTATAACAAATCACCAAGAGCCTCCGAGGTACACAGCCCACTTACCTTATGTGACGGTGTTGACATGAAATACATATGGAATCACTCTGTAGACCACCAAGGGTGCTGTGGGAATACTTGCATGGCATTCTTATTACAAGGCTACATCCTCCCCCATTAAATGATTCCATATGTTTTTTGAACTTTTAGGTCAATTTCTAAAATAGTTTTTCTATTTTTTTTTCCTTAGCCAGCTGGCACAAGCCCTTCTTTCTTGTGTGTTTACTGCTTTGTCTAATATTGGCTCTGAAACTAAATGATCGCGCTAGTTAAAAATCTTAAGGTGAGAACAGTCACTGAACAGTCACATGAGCGACCTTCTAGAAGTAAAGTCTATGCATAGTGTTTACACTGGTAAAGTTTCTGTAAAGGAGAGATCCCCTTACAGACAGTCATGCATGTTATTTTTAGTTGAGGCATTTCTGTCAGCAGTAAACATGCTTGCTACTCAGCTGCTCTTTGCTATCCTTGTACTCTCGGTACAGTTTACAGTGGCTACGAGAAGCTGGCCAACTAGCTCTTCAAACATGTCCACCTGCCACCTTTAACGGGAAGCCTGCCTTAAACTGCAGATGGTATTTTGGCTGGTGGGAAGGTGAATCTCCCTGTTCAAATGCTCTTGCTGTCTGCAGCTCTCACCTCTGACTGGGCTCTTCCTCTAGGCAAGGTCACCACCAAGGCTCTTTCCTTTCACACCCTTCTAATCCAACTATAAATTGATTCTTCACAGTTGCCATCTTTCCCTCCATCTCATATGTATGCACATTGTTTGTATGCATGTAGCATGGTTATGCCAGTAATTACTTGTGTGACCCTGGGCTTTTTAAGTGTTTTCATCTCTCTGGCTTTGTTTTGCCTTCTGTGAGTGATAGATTGGACCAAGCACTTGCTAAGGCTCTGTGGATTTACTGATCTTCATCTCAGGGTGGTCCACAACCCCTGAGGCCTCTAGTCCTGGCCTTGTCAGCAAATGACCTGAGGGCAACCTGCTTAATCACTCAATGCTTTGGCAGCTCCACATTTTTAAATAGGACAAAGAATCCAGTTCTCTAGCCTGCCACAGGAAAATGGAGTGCCAGTGAGCGAGAAAAGTAAGCACAAGGCACCTGGGAGCTACTCTGAGGAAGGTACTCTCTGTAGTTACTCCAGCACTGAGATGCTGGAGCTGGCCATTTCAGGGACTGCCTGATGACCGAGGGGTATTTCCCATCACATCTGCCTGGACTGGCTCTTCTCCTTCTGGAAGGATTTCAAACAGCATCATTTAGCATCATTACATGTTCCATCCCTACATGTCACTTATGGCAAACCTTAAAGGAAACGGGGCAGTAATCACAAAATGAATGATCGGTAGACTGTGCCTCTCCAAGTGAGAAACGTGAGGTGAACGTGATAAACAGTCACAGATGGCTTTCCAGATTTAAGCCTACGGTTCACATCAGCAAGTCTGGACAGTTAGGAAGGGTCACAAAATGCAAAGAGGAAATGTGAGCCACAACACGAAGGGCAGTGGGCACAAAGAGTCCTCCCTTCTGGAGGACTCAGATATGAATTCTGTTTCTTGACTGAGTGACTTGGGCATGTTATCTAGGCTTTCTAAGCCTCGGTTTCCTTATTGATAACTTAATAATAGTTCCAGAAGTGTATGTGTGTGGATTTGTTTGGGAAACTGGGGAGGCACTTGGTACAAAGTACAGGTCATTTTAAGGAAAGCTAAACTCTTCCATCCAGCCTGCAGGAAATGAAGATAAAGTAAACCAACTGAGAAATCACTTCACTGCATAAGAAAGTGAGTGCTGAGTTAAACAAAAGCCAAACCAAAAAAAAACCCCACAAAACAAAACAAAACAAAACAAAAAAAAACCACATTTTCAGATGATCCCCAAAGCAGGCTGTTTTAGTGAAGCTGGTAATTAAAAGCAAGGCATACAATCCACTCTTACTTACTCATGTTAATGGAACAAGTGGTACCAAGAACAAAATGTCAACCCAAACATAGACAGGGCATTTCCTGCCTGTCAGCAACTGATCACTGGAGGCTGAGAAGCCAATCAGCAAGTGAAGAACCAGGGCAGAGGCCTATACTGGCTTTTCAAGGATGGAGTGGTAAAAGTTTATGTTTTGCTCAATTTTTCAGTGCCTGCTCTTTAACCCCTCAAGGGTCAGCTCTGATACTTAACTCCATTATGACAGACAAGGAGAGAAATAAAGAAACATAATGATTAGTAAGTGGGTATAGAGGGTTCACACCATTTCAGTGAAAGCAATCATAACAGGTCCAACCACCCCAAGTTTGCATTGTGATCTTAGCATTGGGGGCTCAGCAAGAACTCATTTATTTTACTGATCGTTTCTTATTCTCGTCAGGGTATTCCTGGGCTGTGAAAAGAATAGTAAATGCAGTTTTCAGCTCTACCTGTGTCTCCCACTGTCTCAGCCTCTCCATCTTCTGCTGTACCACAATGCCTACTATTCTTTGGGTGAGCATAGTGTGGACAGTGGAGGAGAGTGTGAGAAAACCAAGGCATGAATCTTGGTAAGACATAAAGCAGCAAGGAAGGCAGAGGACGAGGGAGCAGAGGTGTTCTGGGAAGTACAGGTCCAGTGAATGGGGAAAATGAAGACTGGACCAGAAAACGGGAAAAGGCATGGTACTGAGAGTGGGGGTGAGCTGCAGCCCAACAGCATGATTTCAATGGCTGCGTAGCTGCTCTCCATTGAGGTGTCTGGTGAAGGAGGGTATGTAGCAACAGGATAGAGCTGCTACGATCACCTGCTGGCCTTTCTGCCTGGTCCCTGCTGACTGTCTAAGAAAGACTGCCAACTGGGAACCCACACATTCACAAACTTCTGGGGCCACACTGACAGTCCAGGTAGTCTGATGTTAAGTAGAATTTTAAATACCTGGGGAACTTGGTCTACATCACCTGACCTCTTACAGTGGTATTATGAGTGGGGCAGTATTAACACCCCAGAAAATGCTATCTCCTGTTACTTTTGTGCTAATATTCTAAAGATCAGCCAGCAAATGAACAACAGCTGAGAGAGTAAGATAAGTAAGTGCCTAACCCTTGCTGACTCCTCCTTCCACTGTGAGCAGTTCTTTCCCCTTAGAACATGCTGGAAAATGCATGGTATTTCTGTAATATATATTCCTAAGTGGCTGTGATAATGTTACATCATTTATAGTCTAGTGCTTTTGTATCCATTACTTAATCCTCAGAGTAACCTATTATTAAGACCTGAAAAACTGTGATTCAGGTTCAAACTAGAACTTGCTTAAAGTCACTCAGTTATAAAGTGGCTTTCCTCCTCTAAAAAGATACCCATTGTCTTGACAGAATTAATAGTTCAATTCCTATACAGATGGTCAAACCACTGTCTTGTGTCTCTCCTAGAACCCTATTGCTAATACTGATATGTTACAGCTATTACTCTTTCCACACTGAATTCATGGCTGAAAAAACTGTGCCCCCAAAGAAATGAGCAGAATTATCTTAAGTGCAAAGGATATCAATGGGCTAAAAAGCATCACCAATGGATGGGTTGCTGATAATATGATTCAGAAAAAAAACCCAAAGAACTATAATTTATTGGTTAAAAACCACAAGTGGGAATATAGATACCCCACAATATATTCTAAAGCTATATCTTTTTTAAAAGAAGGAAATCTAAAAGTCATGCAGAGAAAAGAATGCATTTATGTATAAGTTCCTTGAATTAAGCTCTCCTGGAAAGCATGTCCACATTTTGAACATTCATTTACATACTCACTCAACAAACATTTGCTAAGAAACTACATATGCTAGCCCATATTCATTTATAGATTTTTTTTTTAAAAGTAAAATGCCCTAAGTTTGGATCTTAAAAGAAAGTTCCACCTGGAGTTTCCAGATAAAATATACGATACCCTACTAAGTTTCTTGCCTTGATATCCATGGCAACACCAAGGCTTATCCTTCTAACACCCTCTACCTCTGTCTTCTGGTCTCTCTCACTTCTTTATTTTGACCTCAGTTTTGTCTCTTGATGGGAGAAGTGAGAAAGAACCCTGCTTTGTCCCATGAAAGAAGACCGGTACTAGCTTTCTTTTTCTCTAATTCTTTTGCTTCCATGTTCAATATTGAAATATAGATGAACTTTCTAAACTGCCAGTGCCAAATGACTCTAGAATGAAAGGGCAAAAGTTGTTTTTAAAGAACTAAATGCCTGGGGCTAGAGAGATGGCTCAGTGGTTAAGAGCACTGGCTGCTCTTCCAGAGG
>LOEQ01000061.1:425802-436835 GCA_001685075.1 Bramus lutescens
CCCCCAACACCCCAACCAACTAACCTCTCTCCCCTGGAAATCCCAACTCTTCAAAAACTACACAACTTTACATAGATTTTTGTGTATCTGAAAATGCCACATTGCCTTAAGGGAACCCACAGTGGAATGACAATAAAACTGATGGCAAAGAGAAAAGTGTTATTAAAAATAGGTCTCTTCATATTATTTTAAAGAATAACCTACCCACCTGGCTTTCTACCAGAGCAAGAAAGTCAGTCTGTGATGACACTCAGTGGGAACATTCAAGGAATGTCTTGTGGACAGTGAGGTTGTCAGTACTCTTAAGTGACGGTTCTGCAAGCGCACAAATGGATGGGGCGGAAGCAGGGCTGAGTCCCCAAGGTAAAATTTGCCTGCAGAAATGGGTGGTGAGGGGGCCTGGTGCTCAGCTTTAGAGGAACTTTGCCCCTGCCTGTCCTGCAAGCCGCAGGGGTCCACGGATAGGACTTAGCATGAGAATAAAAAGCTGCCTGCGAATAAGAGAAAGGAATAAGAAAGGGAACAGCAGGCAATGCAAGCTTTTTAATTAGGTGTGAAATCCAGTCCTTTCTCAGGCAGGAGAGCAAAGGGACGTATAAAAGAGAGGAGTGCAAGTATAAGGTGCAGGGAAGGGGGCTGGGCAAGTGGGGGAAGGGGAGGAAAGGCCGCAAAAAGAGGAAATACCCGTTTTCAAATTAAAGCCAGTGTGAACTTTGGTCAAATCGACAGGTCTCAATCAAAGTAGTGCCAAAGGAAGAGCAGTTACTCAGCACGCGACCTAGGCGCCCGCAGAGGCGGCCAGGTCTCCAGAGCTCAGCCTCAAACAATGTGCTCATTTCAGTCTTGTCCCAGGGACATTGTTGGTTTAGACCTGTGCTGCTGCGTGAGGCTTTCCCTGGGTTTGGGACATTTGCTCCAAGGTCCTCGCATTTGTGTGGCAACTGTTTTATCCACTAACTCATCTCCTGGTCCAAAGTTGGTAACATTTTATACAAGAAAGTAGACAATCTTCAGTCAAAATTGATATTTAGAAAAGGATAGTCCACAATAGCCATATAAGATTCCAAGGAAAGAGAAATGGAGATAATCAACTCCTAATGCAGGCGGAAACCTAGTAGGTGAAGCCAGCTACGCTGCTTCCAGCTGCTGAAGGCAATTTGTTTCCCAAAGTTTGACTTGATTTTGGGTTTTAGCAGAACATATTTCTTTTGACAGTTTATATAAATCTATAGAAGAATAAGGGGATGAGATATTTTTGAAAACTTTTTGAATGTTGAATAAAGCAAACCCAATATACATTACTAATTCACTCAACAAAGCGAAGTCTGAAATAAGGGTCAGCTGAAAGCTCTGTAACAAACCCTTCTCTCCTTTCTGCCCCTCCTGCCCCTTCCCATCTTTCTTTTCCTTTGCTTTCTTCTCTCTCTTTCCCTCCCCTCTTCTCTGGTTTCTTCTCTTTTCTCCTCTTTCATCCCCTCCCTCCCCTCTCCCCTTTCTTTTTCTCTCCTCTCCTCTCTTCTCCTCCCCTCTTGCATCCCTTCATTTCCGTTCAGATTAAGTTCTACTAAGTTTTATGTATGGGCAACTGGGAAGCAAAGCTGAGAGCTTGTTCTATGACACTAAGGCCAACCCTAAACTCTAGCAGAATGTTTTGTTTCTAATTTCCTTTTCCATTTGTCTAATTTCCTTTGAAATCTGTTTGAAGGCTGAAGCTAGATATACATCACTGTTGGAGTTCATAGGTTGAAAGAAACAATCCCAGGCAGCTTTCCTATTGATTTCTCTAGGCTCTTTCTTCCTTTTAGCCTAAATCTCTGGCTTGCCAACTTTAAACCAAGTCTGCTGTGAGCCCAAGACAGAATGAAACTTTGCTGGCTACATGGTAAAATTATAAATAAATATAACTGACTTATGGTAAAAGCTGCTGTGAATGTTGCTTGGATTTTTACTAGTTCATTAGTGAAACATTTACTGAGAATACCCCAGAGTAAATGTACATGTGTTGAAATCTAAAACAAAGAAGATATCCATCCAGACATATCTGAAGTATATTAATCAGTCAGCCTGGATACTCACATTGTTCGGGGAACAGCATTCTCTTTGATTTTTCTGTAATCTGCAGGTTAAAAAAAACTGATTATGTTCCTCTCTTGGCTTTGATTAGAAAGGAGTTTGGAGTCAAGATTTAGGTCACACTATAGAAACTGAGTCGGCTTCAGTATGTGCTGTCCTATATAAAAATTTATCCAAACTTACTCTATTAGCAATTTATTTTACCTCAACTTTGATTTCTTGTTTGCGGTTATATCAAAATATATGTCTTAATAATTATTAAATTTTGAAAGTCAGCCTAAATCCTTTTAGGTCACAGCAAAGTATAGTAAAAAATCAGTCTGCAAGTACTTAATCAATAACTTATGGAACCAATTCCAAACATAAACTAAAAACCCAGTTTTAGTATTACCACATCATCTGTATGCATGTCAGGATTCTCTGGAGACACAGAATCAGTAGGATATTAATATAGACACGTGAAGGGGGATTTATTAAGGAAATTGGCTCATGTAATTGTGGAAGTTGAGAAGTCCTGTGGCAGGTCATCTCAGGCTGGGACGTTGGGATCCTGGTGGCACTGTTCAGTCCAGGTCTGAAAACCTGAGAACCAGGGAGACCTATGGTGTGACTCTCAGGTTTAGGCTGAGTTAGTGTCCAGGAACCCAGAGAGAGGGTGGCTTGTATATGTTCTGGAACCCAATTGGCAGTAAACCATATGTTTTGAAGTTCCAGCTGTCAGTAGGGATACCAATGCCAATTTCTTTCTGTATTTATTTTCTCTAGATCAGCAATCAATTAGATGATACCCACCTCACAGAGGGTGAGTCTTTCTCACTGGTCTCAATTGTACATGCTTACCCTGGTAACTTGGAGATACCCTGGCGGATGCTCACACATTGCTTTTTTGAGGTTTCTAGCTGTACTAGCTTCATTTCCTGTTGCTATCATAAAACACCCTGATGAAAGCAATTTAGGGGAGAAAGGGTCTTTTGTACATTACAATTCAGATTACAGTTCATCACTGAGGGTAAGGAACAGAGGCAGGGGCCTGAGACAACTGGTTACATTGCATCCACAGTCAAGAAGCAGAGAGGAAAGAATTAATGCATGGTTTTTCTCAGTTCACTCTCTCCATTCCTATAGAGTACGGTTTCCTGCTCAGGGAATGATGCTACCCACAATGGGTGGGTCTTCCCACTAATCAAAGTAAAATCCCCACAGATGTGTCCCCAGGTCAACCTAATCTAGACAGGCCCTTAGTATGACTTCCTTTCTGGGTGAGTCTAGATTGTCACCTTGACAATTAAACCAGCCTTAACACTAGACATCTTTCGTTGTTGGAAGAAATTAGGATGTGGGGTCAGTTGGAGGAGGAGGTCACTAGAGTGCATTCTTGAAGGGTAGACCTTGACTGAGGCACCTTCCTTTCTTTCTCAGATATTCTGCCACCATGAGGGGGCAGCTCTGCATTGTTATGCCCTCTTGTCATGCCAGGGGACCATAAACAACAGAGCAGGACAATATTAAATACCTAGTTCTTCTTGCAAGCAAAATGCGCATTCAGGAATACTGCCCAAGGTTCTGCCCATTGAGATTTCCTTTTACTATTGTTCTTCAGGAATCCCTCAGAAGGGCAGCTGGCTGCTTTAGTTGTTGTCCATATATTGTATACAATTGTCTATGGATCAGGTCCTTGTGTTCTCTGATCTGATCAGATAGTGTCCTCTAAGAATCAGAGATGTAGGCTGGGAGGGCTGATGAGGAATAGTAGGAAGAGGCACCATTTTCTCCCTCATGGAACTTACTTGGGCTTTTAGGACATGCTTACCAGTCAAAACTTACTCAGGCACTGTGCACTGTGCTGTTTCCCATTTTCTTTTTGGTTGTAGGAAATACCAGTTGTAGCAGTTCACTGTTTACCTTAGAAGGGAACAGCCTAAGAGCCCTAGAAATTTCTCTGAGGTAGAAGGCCCTGAGTTTTACTTTCCACCCTTTGACAATAATTTATTAACATGTCCACAGTATTTGATCCTTTACATTCACTAGGTTCAACCAGCATAACACCATTATGTCATCAATGAAAAGGAGCAGTGCTGGAGCATTGAAAGGAAGTGTGATCAAGAGCTTTGGAAGCTAATACACTTCTGAGGTGGGAACTGTGGTGCAGCACAAAGTAAAATGCTTCTGGTGGGTCTTATGGACACGTATGGAGAAAAGGTCACTCGCCAGATCGATAGCTGTTTGTTAAGTACCAGGACAAGTGTTGATTAGTTCAAGCAATGAAACTACATCCTGTAAATTAATCAACTGAAGTCATCACTTGGCTAAACTTTCAATAGTCTATTAACATTCTCCAGGATCCATCTGTCTTTTGTGCAGGCCGAATAAAAAAGTTGAGTGGCGATGAAGTGGGAATCACCACAATGGCATCTTTTAAGTCCTTGATGGTGACTTTAATCTTCATAAGCCCTCTGGGGACATAGTAATTTTATTTACTATTTTCCTAGGAAAAGGCAGCTCTGATCTTTCCATTCGGCCAGGTGCTAAGTATTCATGTCGTATTATGCATTCCCGAGGTAGAGGAAGACATATAGGACAGATGTGAGAACGCACCACGAGTCAGGATGGAGCCCAAGCCTACTAATCACCTGATCATTGTAAGCCTCTGACTGGGCAGCTAAACACTGTGGCCTCCTGGAATCGGTGTTAGAGAGCACATTTCATCTCATCCCATCAAGTATGATTGTTTCCTTTCTCCACTGCATAGTTACCCTGCTAAGGGCTGGCAGTCTCTTTGGAGAGGATGGGAAAAACAATGAACAGAACGCATTTTAGGTAGGATAAAGTGATGGCTCTGCCTTGCATTCATTCAGCTCAGTTCATGGAATTGACTACCAGATGTTATTCTGATTGTAGAACTTGAGTTTGAGCTTTTTTCACATTCTCTAAAACTTTTCTGCTTATATAAACCATGGTAGGCTTCCTAGTGTCCTTCTACAAATGCCAGGATTAAGCAGCCAAGGCCACGGATCTCCATAATTTACACTATGCTGCTTGCCGCTCTGCCTGTTTGCCCAGCACTGTAAACATCCACCTTGATGCTGCTGCTTGACCCTTGTCTTCCCAGAGCCAGTTCTTCTCATTGCATTTACATTTTCCACTTGAGTGACAGGTAGTTCCACTCTATGGGTGGGCCTACAGAAACACACCTTCACAGAGCTCCTCAAAGACCCTGGGTGGCCCCTTACGAAGTGCTTCTTTTGAAGCACTGGCTGGTGAAAGGTCTACCTTTGTGGGACAAGAAGGCAAATGCACTGTAACAATCCAGGCTCCCTAAGCTTCTGAAGTCTTTCACTGGGCATCGCCACTTCACGCATATTGATGCTCTTTCAGCACATGTGGCAGCCAACAAACTGAACAGATATGCTTCTCTTACCTCTCTAAACTGCAATGAAATGTATCTTCTCTGTTTAATGGGCCTGTACTGATGAACTCCGTCTGCAGCTGGCAGGCAGCACGGGTTTAAGAAAGCACTCAGTGTGCTTCTGCCTTCAGGTACCCAGCACACACCCTTCCTGCAGCTAAGACATCCATGAAGGACAGCCCAGTTGCGTTCCATGGAGGAAGAGACTCAGATAAGACTATCAGGACTGTCAGCTGAGTCTACTTTTGCAAGAGCTGAAAGGAAGCTAAAAGGGCAAGGGGAAAAGACATATCTTCAGATTTTAAAAAAAATACAAGCAAAAGAGAAAAGGGAAAGAAAGAGAAAAATGGCACAAGTGGTTAACCAAGAAACTCCATGTTTATCTGTAGAAGACCGAGGAGCTAAGAATGAGGAGAGCCCTGGCTGTGACAAAAGACAGAAGCCAACTCCACACATGCCTCGCTGCTCGACTCCCTTCTCATACAACCTAAACATATATATATTATTTTTAAAATATTTTCATCTGGCTATCATCTGCCTGTGGGTGCGGAGTGTGTTTCTGTGTGCCACAGAGCACATGTGGAATTCAGAGGACAACTCTTAGGACTCTGCTCTCTACCTTACGGAATGGAGGATAGACCTCAGTTTGTGAGGTCTGTACATAAGCACCTAGGTACTGAGCTGTCTCTCAGGCACCAGAAGAGTGCTTTATGTATACCTGTAAACCGAAGTTTTTTGGCGGTCCTAAAAATATCTGTAGGAAGGAGGAAAGCCATTTATCCAGTTCTAAATAGGTGAGAGAAATCAAACCAGGTGTGGTGGTACCACATTTCACTTTGCAGCTTAGAGCATTAAGAAAAGAGGGGAGAGGAAGGGAGGGGAGCAGAGAAAAATATATTGCTCAATAAAATCAATTAAAAAAAAAGGAAAAATAGTAATGCTTTAATTTAGCTGTAACATGGATCAAGAGGGCCAATATGAACATTCTGGAGTGCCAAGGAATAACGTCAAAGGCCTAGGGAAACTGGAAGGGTAGAGTATATTCATCTACTCTGAGTGGGAAGAGGTGGTAGTGAAGAACAGGAAGAGGAGGAAGAAGCCATGGCAGCAGCACCAGCGGAAAAGTCATGTTCTGGTTGCTGTTTACTTTTGATACAACTAAAGAGTTGTTGGGCATCTAATTAGGGGAGGCTGTGACTGTCTTGGCTTTCAGTCTAACATCTCATACGATGTTAATTTTATATCCTGTAATACAAAGCACACAAAATGGAAATTTGGAGTCACAGTTGTCTATTTAACATGTCTGCAATAGATGACTGTCTTGTCACCATGTGTGTGCTGTGCAACACCCTTGGTAGTTACCATCTCTTTTCTTGATAATGTTGTTAATGTGCTGTGAAAGGCAATTTGTGTGTGCAGCACATGTGGTGTAGGCCCAACACCTGCTGTGACTTCTGGAATGATGAATTAGCATGCGAGGATGTTGGTACTTCATATCTTCTTGCAAAAATTTGCTTCCATGTTTGAAGATGGAAAGTCACTGGAAGATATGCTAATAATGAATCACAATATGTGACTTTTAGATCTTTCACATGTATGGTAAGAATTGTGTACAAATGAAAATGTGTGACTGGTCCCCAACACAATCTGTAAAAATTTCAATTGTAAATAAGTAAATACATTTAGGCTGATCTAAGTTTGTTTCCCTTTGACTTATCTGATCCTCTTATTTGTTCCCCACATGGTCCCTAGAATTCTGCTTGCAGAAAGTAGGTCTCGCAGGTGATTCTTGTGGCTTGTAGCATACCTTTCTCATGGGCCTACTTTGTGCAATACTTTAGGGATTCTGATCGAACTTCAAGTTGGTTCTTTGTCTAGAAATCAGAAAGGGTGGGGCCTTAGGAGAGGTCACATTATCCTCCCTGGGTCACCTCAAGAGAGACCACTAATTTTTTCTCAGGCAATGAGGACAGCCAGTGTCTGCAGACAGACAGGGATGGTTCAATACCTGTGTAGCCAGGCAGTCCCTTGCAAGGGTGGGAGGAACCAGTTGCCATGCAGCATGGTAGTGGGTACAAAGACCACTCTGTTGTAGGGCACAGGAAAGGGGAGGAAATTGAGAGAGGGTACTTCCACTGGCAAACAAATCTCATCAGAGTTTAGGAGCTCAGTGTCTCATGGCCCATTAGTCTTCACAAACAGTTCTATTCCTACTTAATGGATCCCCTTTTCCCCTCCTCCCCTGGCTTCAGCCATACCTTTCCAACTAATGTCCTTCTCACTTTAACAGTAGATATCATGAAAGGCTGTGTTCAGCTTCTGTTATAATTCAGTCAAATTCATGACGAGGGCATGTTTACTTTTCAGCAATTTGTGCATTGGGACTTTAGGAGAGAAATTTTGACTCTGGACATGCTTCAGTAAGTTATACGGGGCTGGGGCCAAGGCGTCTTAGTCCCGAACTGCAACTGACCAGCATAATATTTCTTGGTTCTCCAGAATGTTTGAAAGTACAATAGACAGAGCCACTAAACTCCTTGCTTCTTATGAGTGGTGAGCCAGGAATATGGAATACATTCATCTTGTGTACCTCTTCAATTTACACGTAGGCTCCTGGTTCTCTTTGTACTAAGCAGAACACTTAACATTTTCAGTTTCATCAGATTAGAGTCAATTCTAGAAATCTTAAAATCAATTAAGGAAACTCATCCTTCAGATTCAGTTCCTTTAGAGTCATTCTTGATACCAAAATATGCACTAGTTGGAGTTCCCTAGAGGGAGAGAATCAGTAAGATATGTAATATAGACATATGAGAGGGGATTTATTAAGGGAATTGGCTCATGCAGTTAGGGCAGTTGAGAAGTCCTCTGACAGGTCACCTGCAGGCTGAGGACACTGGAGTGCCCAGAGTGGGGCTCAGGATGAGTGGGGAGGCCTTAGAACCTTAGAACTTAGACTACTGGTCTAAGCCCTGGAATCCAAATGCTAGGAAGTCTACAGTTCTGATGTCCAAAGCTGGAGATGGCCTTACCAAGCTCTCAGGTGGGGATGCTAATGCCTATCTGCCTTCTGTATTTGTTCTTTCCAGTCTCCAAGCTATTTGATGGAACCCACTCTCACTGAGGGAGAATTCCACTCAGACTCACACGCTGAGCTTCTCTGGAAACACACATCACCATTCCTGAAACAATGCTTTCTGTGTTTCTAGGCAGTCCTTCATCCAGCCACGGTAACTGTTAGGATTAACTATTACAGCAGGCAAGATGGATGTCTATGATTTGAGCTTCTGATCCCAGTGGAGTAAAACATGGATGCTAACTGTCTTAGTGTGTGTTTGTGAAAGCTTAAGCTTTCACTCAGAACAAAAGCAGAAAGAGAATTCCAGACATTCTGAAAAAACACCTCTGCCCTCTGTCCAGACTTGAAATGAAATGGCTTCTTAGGAGGGAACACCTGCTGGGACTAGAGAGAAAAGCCAATGAAATCTGAGGTTGATGTCTTTAAATCCTCCTACATTGTAAACCTTTGAAGCACCTTTTAGGAACTGCATTTTTCCCCTAAAGCTCGTTCCCTACAAATTTAGCTGCTGCCTTATTGTAACCCTTTCCATTGTTCCCTAAATCGGAGAACAAAAATACACAAGTGCTAGATCCATGGGTGGGATACAAAACAGAAGAATGTACCTAAATTCAGAGTTATCCAGTCTGAGCTTGGATTTGGATAGGCCTTAAGAGGTGCCTATATAGTCAAATATAGTTGAGAAGTCAGGCTTTTGCTTTTCTGGGAAAGAAGTTCAAGATTTAAAATGTGTTTATATAAAAGCCAGCACCTTCTTACTTGTCTGTTTTCCTTCTCATCTCCATATCGACATGCACTTACTTTACAGGAGGAAATAAAAATTCTCACTTCAGTATTGTAATGAGACAGCCCAACTCTCTAGAATATCATTCTTTTAGAAATTGTCAACTAGTAAGAGTTACAAAAATTAATCTGTGAGTTAGGAAACCCTGTTGTCTAGATTTCAGTGAGTGAGAAATAAGATCCCATAGTGTCAGGTAAATAAGTTTTCCTACTGAAATTACCACACAGCTTCCAAGACACTGAACTTTCTTCCAAACTTAGGTACAGTTTTGTTTTCAATGTTTCTGAAGCAGAACTTCAGATTAGTGCACAGATGTGCTCTGCTGGGTCTTCAAAACACAATGCCACCTCCAATATGACAGTGAGAATTAACAGGAGCACTGCTGGCAGCAAGAAGCAGAATCTCTCTTTATGGAAGCTGTAAACTGGAACTGTTACGCACTGTCTTACTGAGCAGTGCAGGCCTTCCACCCCAATACTTTGCTAGATGAAGGGTTACAAGGCAGCTCAGAGGTGATTTGTGTTGGCCATCTTGAGACACAAAGTAGCTGTAAGTCATATGCCCTCTTACGGTGGTGAGTCATTATAGAATGAGCTTCATGTATATTATATACTTATATTTAAATGGCCATGTGTTATTCAGGAACATAACCGAATGAATACATACAAATGAGGAAAAATTATCTTCAAATGCAAAATATAAGATAAAATTAAAAAGAACACGTAAGTCCTTTCTTGTGCTGTGGTGAAGATTAGGCTAAGTAAGTGCTGAAGTGTTGACAGAGCTCAGAAGCCTTGGGAAGCATCAGGAAGCAAATGGAGCAGAAAGCACACTTCACAATTACGCTCACAATAAACACCTTGCTTTAATTTTGTTATATCTGCAGACCTTACTCTGTAATATTTACAATATCTACTTACAGATTAGAGTGAAAGGACTGAGTTCTATGAATCTTTATAGCTGTGTTCTTACCATCTTGTCTCACTTTGTCAATTTGGTTTGATTTGAGTCTCATGGCATTCCCCCAAACACAATCTTTGTATTGATCCAAGAAGCTAGTCATTTTGCCAATCCTCACATATACTGTGGTCATCATTCACTTGGAGGATGGTAGCTTGTGTGATGGAGTCTAGGGCATGCTAGGCTAACTAAGTACCACCGAGTTACGTTCTCCAGACAACATTCATTCCTCATTCTCTTCTGCTCTACTCATTATAAGTTCTGAAGTTACTAGGCTTTTTTTTTTTACTTACCAAACCTTATATACCCTCCATGAGACCTATTCAAAACTCTCCTTTTTCTGGGATGTTTCTTAAGACTCCTAGAGTTTATACTGAGCTCTTGCTTTTCCTACCTCCCACTGGTTGGGAGTTCTAAGTGGAGTTACTAATTTCTGCTTTGTTATCATATAAATAAGAAAAATTTTATGGGAGTCCTCCTCTTCCTCCTCCTGTAGGTAGAAGTGTTAAGTGTTTGTATATGGATATGGGCTCCTCTGTCCCAGGAAGTTGTGGCTTCAGAACTTATTAAGTCATAGAAGGAAGGGTTTTATTTTTTTAATTTTGTTTTCTCAAAGTAATTAATTTGGGCTCTTTCAGAGATGTGAAGTGGGAGTTTGGTGCTTTGAAATTAGATTGAGGGGGCTGGAGAGATGGCTTAGAGGTTAAGAGCATTGCCTGCTCTTCCAAAGG
>LOEQ01000061.1:441220-458567 GCA_001685075.1 Bramus lutescens
TTTATTAACCAATGAAAGTAACACATAGACAGATGACCCTCCTACATCAACCTTAACCCTGCCATATTGTTATTAGAACCAAAATATGTAGCAGTCTACACCCAAGGGAAAGTGTTCTGTTTTCCCAGCATACAAACCTGAGGGTATCTGTGATATAATTTGTTATGTAGGTCTGCTGAGTGTAAAAGTTCAATTCAGTTTATAGTCTGGCAATATGCTCAGTAACATCCTTCCCTGAGCTCTCCCTACCACCTTCATTCATCCAGACTGCAAGCATTTGCTGAGCACCTACTATGGCTAAGCTCTTCACTGGACCCTAGAGGTTTAAGAGTGGACAAGACAAGATTTCTGTATGTGGGGTTTCTGCTTGGACTAAGTAGTATTCAATAGTGCAGGGGGGGGGCTGAAGATTGAGAGGTAATGCAATTACTTAGCACACAGAAGGCACCAAGGCCTATCGATTCACAGCAGAACAAAAATAAATGCATGAATAAATAAATAAATATTAACATATGAAGTTACAAAAGCTAGCAGAGGAACCTTTGAGACGGCTCAATGGACAAAGATACTTGCCACTCAGCCTGAGGAGCTGAGTTCAATCTTGGACCCATATGTTAGAAGGAAAGAACTAATCAATTGTTTCCTGGCCCTTGACACACATGCTGTGGCATATGCGTGTGCCCCCACACAAGTACACAGATACACACACACACACACACACACACACACACACACACACAATAAGTCATGCAATTTTTCTTCTTTTTCAAAGCTTCCAGGGCATGAATGGTATGGCTGTAACCAGCCTCTTTCTGATTGGATTTGAGGCCTGTTCCACAGTTGTGAACTCAAGCCTTGTACAATAAACCTTGTCAAGAGCTTGTGGGTGGGAGATCACAGGTCCTAGAGAAGCCCACCACTATCACTTTGGTAAATGGACATGTGGTCAAACTGCCTTCTAAGCCGTCCTGTTTATAGACACAGATCAGTGCTGCTCTCAGCCTTCATCAGTGAGATTTGTTTTTGCAGCAGGCAGTGGTTAACCAAACTCATAACTGGTTGAAGTGCTGAGAATAAGGGAAGGAAGAGTGCTCAGCCCTTACTGGGACATCTACCACTCCCTCCAAGACACAGGGAACATCGTGAAAGGGATGAGCCAGAGAGTAGAGAGGGCTACTGCAAAAAGGGTGCTCTACAATGACAGGGCCATTGCATTCATGAACCCAGGGCAACTGTGGTTACACACAGAAGTCCTGCACAAGACTGGACTCCTCAACCTTTCTTCATGGTAGGGGAAGGGTCCCATAATCCCCTGAGGAACTACTGACATTTAACGCTGACTGGGGAATGTGGTGTCACTTTCTTCATTGGTGTAGCCTATACTCCATGATAATAACCTGTCACCAATGCTCATACAAGCAACCCTAACTAAATTCACTGAGTCTCTCTCTCTCACACACACACTCTCTCACACACACTCACATTAAGGGAGGAGGTGAAATTGCTGGGTGAAATTGAAGGGTTTCAGTGGGAGAGGGAAGGGGATGAGAAGATAGTGTGTATATGTATGAAAATAACTAAAATTCTTTATATACATGTAAGAAACTATCAAATATATATTTAAAAAATTGTTTTATGGTTATATTATTAAAAATTAATTATATATTCTCAATAACAAAATTATATTATACACACACACACTCACACACACACACACACACATATATATATATATACATATATGTGTATTGGTAAGAATGTTATTTGGATAACAGGAATTGCAGGGTGCTCCTTCTGAACCTTCAAACACTCTTACTGAGGGTTTGGACCTCTGCTACCAAAAAATGTTGTCTTAAGCTTCCTTCTACTGTTAGATCAACTCCTTTCTTGGCTACAATGTTGAGAGTTCAGACTGCAACACTACTACTTTTTTTCCTTTTGGATGGGATGGTAGCTGTGAAGATCATTATCTTTTGAGCTACACATATATTTTCTCTGTAAATATTGTACCATCTAATTTGCGTCTTTGGATTCCGCTGATTAGCCATCAACATGTGATTTAAGGACTTCTGCACACAAGATGCAGAAATCATGAGTCAGGAAGTTAACGTCTTAAAGCTCTGACTTGGTATGTATACAGACTTGCACATAATCTGCTTTGGCTTTCAATCTGCAGCTATTACAGGAAGACTTGAAGATCAAGTTCCTCCATGTGTGCCCTTGCAATTCTACACCCAGCAGCAGAAACACTCAGGATGCAAGAGAAGCAAATGTCCAAAACCATCTCTACATACTACCCAAACCTATATGGGTACCAGGCGACAGGAAGGGGACAAAGCCAACGACCCTAAATGAAATCCGTGGGGTTGCATTTCCCTTTTAACTACTGGAAACTGCTTCAGAGATGAAGAAGGCAGACTGAAGAGATGGCTTGGTGGCTAAGACACTGGCTGCTCTTCCAGAGATCCTGAGTTCAATTCCCAGAAACCACATGGTGGNAAAAAAGGGGATCTGGGCAGTGGTGGCACACACCTTTAATCCCAGCACTTGGGAGGCAGGGGCAGGGCGGATCTCTGTGAGCTCAAGGCCATCTTAGTGTAAGAAGAGTTCCAGGGCAACCAGAACTGTTACAGCACAGAGAAACCCTGTCTTGAAAAATGACAATGAAACAACAACAACAACAACAAAATAAATAAATAAAAGGAAAAGGAAAAAAGAAAGAAAAATAAATAAATGAAGAAGGTAGCCAGGTCAGGTGACAGAGTAATCCTCTCCTTCAAAGACATTTACTTTTCTAACTGTACCTGACTTTGAACGACCTCAAGATACTCTAAAGCCATTATGAAGACTGAAGACTGCCTTTCAAAGAGATACTTTCCTTTTGGCTTGTATTTCTCTTTGCAAAAGGCTCTCTGATGTAGAGGAACAACGGTTTATCTGTTTCAAGGTCTGATTTCTGTCCTCTTCATGTATTTGGACTCAGAAAGCTTACATGGGGCATGTGCAGATCTGACATCTGGGAGAAAGTAAAGCACTTTCCCTTCTCCATCATTTGAAAACCTCCCACTGATGAGAATGCAGGGGTGCGTAAGGAACTCTTGAGAACGTTACCATCCAGCACTAAGGTCCTATTCCCACCCGTCCTTCCACCAAGGAGAACACGTCCACCAGATAATATGCTTATCTATAAGTGTGGTCTTTTATAACAATGCTATGACAATGTATTTGACACACTGGATGCTTACTAAATATTACTCCTCTTTCATTTTTAGGAAAGTGAACCAACAATGTAGAGATTAAAAAAAAAAAGGCAAAGACATAAGTGGAGAGGCTTCCTGGCCTGAATTCAGAGGGACAAGAAGAGGGAGCTGGCAGGCTTTCTTCATCTACAGACTGAGGATGCAGAGTTCCAGTGGTTCTCAGGAAGTATGGAATTTGATACAACTGTCATCCTAATTTGAAACTTCTAAACTGACATTAGCATGGTAGCACCTCTCTGTAATACTCACACTCCAGAGGAGGAGGCAGGAAGATTCCAAGTTCAACTCTAGCCTGGACTATGAGACTGAAAATATAAAAATAATAGAAGATGAGGAAGAGGAGCAGCTATTAGTTGGTGGTCAAAATCACTGAGGACTGGCTGTTTATCTGGGGCTAATGCTATTTTGGGAAGTTTACAAACAGCACTCTACCTAATCTTTCTTGACAATAACTTATGGAATAGATACTATGGATACAAGGAAACAGAAGCAGAGGATAGTCACCAAAAGCATGTAAACTGCATTCACAGGCTAAAATTCATGTATAACTAGACCCTGAGAATGAGAAAACATTTCCTCAACAACCCATGGTCAAAGCTGTAGCCCATGAACCAAGAAATTCTACAGCGTAGCGTCTGTTATCACAGCTGTCCTGCCTCTTGGGCAGAGTGAAGAACCCTGAAAGTCATCAGAAGTCATGCTGAATTTGGATACATGTGAAATCTGTCCTTGGATCTAGCTTCCTTTTGGAGGACAGGTTCAAGGAGGGAGATGCTGACTGGCATCTGTTTTTTCCTTCTCACCTTCTGACCTCAGGTCGGAGCTTCAACTGTCCAGACAAACAGTGAATATGTGCATGCATCCTCTTCTCTGGGAGCTCACACACCTGAGAGAGGCTCACTTCCTGCAACCAGTGAAGTCGAAGGCCTCTGGCTTAGAAGTTTGCTATGGAGTGTGATGGAGCCAGAATTATCCTCTGCCTAAAGTCTGCCTGTATTACTCTCTAGAAGGCAGGTCTGCTTAAGAGCATCTCTCGATATCTTTTAAAAAGATCATTTATTTATTTGGAGTGTGTGCGTGTGTGTTTGCACTTGTGTGCATGCATTTACATGCATTTGGGAGCCAGTGAATGCAAAATAGGATGATGGAGTCACTGGAGCTGAAGTTACAGGAGTTTTTGAGCTGCCCAATGTGGGTGCTGGGAACAGAATTCTGGTCCTCTAAAAGAGCCTCAAGTGCTCTTACCTGATGAACCATCTCTCTGGCCCCATCTCTCAGTACCTTAAGGTAAGATTCTCAAGATGTCAGGCAGTCCCAGGGTCCTATTCAGGTTACGAGAACTAAAGGTCAGCAGTAAGATGGGATGGGCTTGGTTTCCAGAACTTCTCTCAAAACTGGCAACACACCCAGACCCTCAGAATCTGCTCAGGAAAAGGCAGGCATTCTTTTCTTTGAGGGTTTCCACTCAGAGTCTGCACATTGCTTTTTCATCGAACAGTTACACTCAGCATCCCGTGCTTTTTCATCGAACAGTTACACTTAGCATCTTGGGTATGCATGGGCCTCTCTGTTCCACTGTCTCTTTTCCCTCTAATTCCTGGCCATGGTATGAAGAGAGTAGAGACAGCAAAGTTCATCTGGTGATCACTTCTTGAAATTCCTTAATTGGTGTTCTATCAGGTGTCCTTAAAATTTCAGTATGTCCTGACTTCTGATTGTGATACCAAGGGGAAGACAGGAATAATGTTGAGATGGCTCGGGCAAGGTAAGCAAGAGGATGCTTTCGGGACTGGGGAAGATGGGGAAACCTTCATATGGCCAATTTACTATCAAGTTTAAAGCCATTCTGCCTTGACAAATTGTGTAGAATGTTCAAGATTCTTCCCTGTGGTTGTTCATATATTTTCCATTGATGTTAAAATACTTTTCATTTAGTTTTGCAGGTAACTTAATAACAAAGTAATATTTGATTACACTGGTTCCAGATCACCATCTTGAAGTAGAAGCAATGTCAGAAACTCTGTGTCCAGATGGCAATGGCTTTTCAAATGTGTTTAGCTATTAGTAAAAGTAAATACTTTAAGTAGTCAGGTTTAAATCTCATTGGTCTGAAAAATAAAGCTGAGGATGCCTCCTGATGTTTCATACAGAGGCATGTTTGCTGTTCCAAGTAACTACACAGCTATTTGTATGGGGTCTCTCAGCCAAGGAAGACGGAAGGGGTACTTTAAAGGATTATGTTTCAGAGAGCATTGTTAGAAAATTTACATACTCCAAGTATCTGACACCTGTCCTCAGGTGATGTAGGTGTCAGTGAAGCTCCTAGGAGACATCCAACAACGCTTATGAAACATTCGCTCTCATTAAGCCAAAGGAAAAGAGAGTGGCAGGTGAAGAACCAGTGCAATGGTGCCATCCATGCCTGATCCTCTGGGCCTTCAGTTCCTGTCACAGCCTTCCTATCAGCACTGTCCTGTGGGCGAGACCAACTCTCTCTCACTGTACCTACTAAAGGAGTCTTTCTTCATAACCCCTCACTGCCCCACCTCCCACCCCCACCCCTGGCTCCTAAGAGGGCTTGGGAGTCTGGCATCTTAAAAATACTCATGATCCCATTTTTGAGTTACTTGCCATTGTTTAAATCATTAAATTTCTTTTAAAAAGTTGTTAGCAAATGTTGCTTCATTATTTATCTTGCTTGTCCCTGAACACCTCTGGATCATAAGGGGCGTGTGTGCTTGTGAGACAGAGAGACACCCGATTCTGCTCTCAGGACAGCCACTCTGTGGTGACTTTTGCCCAGTTCGCTGCCTCCCTGCTGTCTGTGGCTGACCCATCCCCTCCCCAGGATCCTTGACTCTCCTGGTCTTCTCCTAGCTCTCAGATCTTTTCTTCTGTTTTGTTTGCCTCCTTTGAAGATTCTTTGTTCTCTTCGTATCACTCAATGTAAACATTCCCCAGGTTCTATTTCCCCCTTTTTCTTTCAACAAAGTCTTCTTTGAACTTTCCTATATTTATGGTATAAATTATGGCTTTTTGGCCAAAGGGTTCCCTACCCCTAATTTCAAATATTTCTGTGTAATCTGGGACCCCATTTGTAACTCACTATCCTGCTGTCAGTGGGAATACCTCCTGTTTTATGATTCATGCTGCATGAAATGAACTCTATTCTCCAAAACCTTCCATCCCCTTGCTGGGGCTTAAACCCAGTGCCGTGGGCATGCTGTGCAAACTTCTACCATGGAAATGTGTCTTAAACCCAGTGCCCTGGGCATGCCGTGCAAACTTCCACCATTGAGCTGTATCTTTAGCCATGTTTCTCTTCTGTGGTTTTTGCTTGTTTGCCCATTTGTTTGGGTTCTCTTTTGTTTTTTGAGAAAGAGACTTGATAAGATGACCAGACTGACCTTCAACTCACTTTGGTCCCCAGGCAGGTCTTGAACTTGTGATCTTCCTGCAGTAGACTCCTGAGTGGTTAAGACTGGAGTAGACCTGTTCCACTAGGCCCAGATCCCCAAACCTCCTGTTTTTGGTATCTTGGTGGTGTTACCTATGATAATTTCCCTTCTCTATTTAGTAGCAGTAGTCTTCCAGAGTTTCACCCCATCTTAGTCTGATGAGTCTGGTTTCCTGGGACCTCCATTTGCTCCTCCTCCTCTTATCCCTAGCTCCCTTCAGGTTACTAGTGTCAACTACTGACAATGCCTCTTGAACTTTCTCCTCTCTCCAGTTGGCCTCTCTCATCCCTGTATGCCCCACATACCAGCTGTTAAGTTAGGCCTTCCCTAAGCAGAGTTTTGATGGTGAAAAGTTTCTTTAAAACCCTTCCTGAGGATTTTAAAGTTTTGAACTAGAGTGCAAACTCATCATACTTTACCTGAATGCCTCACATTTAATGAAATTTTATTCACCTTTCAAAAGAGGTCAGTTGGAAGCTCTTCAATAAACTTAACTAGACGTTAATGGATTATAGTGTATTACATAACCACTCTGAATTCTAAGATAATGGTGTTTTGAAGACATAGACTAAATTCTAAGACTGTTGATGGCAGACCTTTGGGTACCCATAGAATGCAGTAAAGTACATGGACACATGCACTCTACACACAAAAGTTGAGCAAGTGAATGGTTGCCAAGGGTCATGGTGCTGGGGACGCATTTTCAACCACCCCGTAGGGCAGTCCTTTCTGACAGTATCTGCTCCTTTTCACACAAATCTAAGTCTCCAAGCACTGGACCCCAGCTGGTAAACAGCATCCTGTAGAGCACCAGGCCTGAGGCCCTCTGCCTTGCAAACATCATGACTGACCGACTGACGAACAGTCCTGAGTCTGCTGTTCACAGTGAGTTCTCCAAGAGGCACACTGACTCGGAACCAGTGCTACATCAGTGAGTGAAAGACAAGAGCCTACAAAGATGTCTTAGAAAGAAAAAGTGTGACCCTAAGCACAATAAATACAAACAATAGACAATCAGGGCAATAACAAGCAAACAAACAAATGGCCTTCTAATGGGTAAGTGCTGCACTCTGCATTAAAATCTCGGATAGGAGGGTATAAAAGGTAACAAAAACAGCCCCAAAGACATCATATGCCAACTAACTCAGAGGTAGGGAAGTGACTTTTTAGAAAGGCAAAGACTCTTTTAAAGAAATAAAATCCACAGTACTTGGTTAATAGAAGAGCAAAAAATTAGTTTACACTGTTAGGAAGGAAAGGAAGATAAACACTAGGTTCCTTTTGGAACTTGGAAGAGAAGTGAACTCGGGCACTCTGGTGGCAGCTGCAGCACCTACTTCCATTACCAGTGTTCTCTTTACTACTTAATTGATACATATTTTATTAGGAAATTAATTAGCCAAGCCATAGGATGGCAACTATCTGTGCTTGTTATTCCTCTCTCCCCAGTTGGGCTGCATTTCTCCTGCAGATTAGTGTGACCCCAAAATGTTTTCAGGATTGTCCAACTTGTCCTAAATTCCATAAATAACTCTGTCAGAGGGTGCTGGTTTTTTTTTTTTGCCATGTCTCTATTACGGTTCTTCACAGATGGACCATTTTTGTCCTTCCAAAGACTAAGAATAACTCTTTCAGTTATCAAGACATACCAAAATCCAGTTCAGCTGCCCCCATGGGATTCCAGTTAGTTTAGACACATCTGCTGAGATACATGCATCAGAATCCAAATGAAGTCTTTGTTTGATTATACATTTCAAACATTTATAGAGGTTTTTCTGGGGCCAAAATGGTTTTCATTTTTTTTTGGTACCCCAGAGATCTTCAGTTACAAACACTACCTTCTGAGCACCTCCAACAGAAACCCAATCTTTCCATGTGAACAGGTGCCTCAAGAAGGTTTTGGAAGGTTTTACACTGAATCAGCTTTCCGATTGGAAACTTTCTGAACACGCAGTCAAATTTGCCAGAGAGACCTTCAAACTTGCTTGAGCAGTTTTCACTCATACAGACGTACGTTCACACTTAGAGACAGCCCAAGTACAGCAAAGCAGAGCCCTGAAAAACTGAAGTTTCTTTCTTAAAGGTTAAATACCGTATGCAACCAAACTGAGCAAAAAAGGAATGCATGACAGGAAAGAATGAGCAAGCAGCAGGAGGATCCTCAATGAGTATGCCCCTCCCCCTGCCAAGGTTGGGCTGGGGTTTAAGCCACACACCTTTCCAGAACAATTTTTATGTCTCCTAATTTCCATTACACAACCAAGCACTTGCATTTCAAAGACCATGCCATGGCGGCACATTACTAATGATCCCTTTTACTCACAATCCCGTTCAGTTATTTTGAGACATGCCCTTCTCTAACACAAATGGGTCAACCAGATTAATATGCACAGGAAGAAAACACTATTCTCTAAATGAGAGGTTCTTTTGTAAAGCCCACCTTTTACCTGAATTCCCTACAACTCCCCACCCCCAATAGACTGAAAATACACTCTGGTCATTAGAGAATAAAATAACCTTTAAATTCTGAAGCCTAAGGACTTAGGAAAGTCACTCCTCCACTGGGCAAGCCTGGAATTCATGAGGGAAAATCTGTTTTCAAGTTGTTCTTACGGCCCAGGACCAGATGCTCCAAGGTGGCCAGAAACCTTTGTCTACACCCACTTAGCAGATTTCTGGCTCTTTATCAGGGACTCAGAGGTTTATTTGCAGAAATGAATCATTTCCTTCAAAGTCTCCCTTACCCTATTTACATGCTTGCATATTCCTTCCATTTTGTTTTCCCCCTACAGCGTTTCTAAGGAATTAATTATCTAGAAGAACAGGAACATACAGTAAGTACATCTGAGATCCAGGATGGGACACAGTATGTCATCTATTAGGCCTGGCTAAGACCAGCAGCTGATGCTAAATGGGAAGGAACATGCACCAAATGTTTTTTAATCACAAAGTTAGTAATTAATTGCTCTTTAAAATACATTTTATGCTTCTTTCTGTCTGTGTACATGAAATGCACATTTATTACATTGCCAAAATTTCAACATTATGGTTTAAATGTGACTGGCACGAAAGTCCGGAAACCAGAGTTAATGTCCCCACAGCAACTTTAATCCTGTCTGTGTGCACATGGAGAGCATGTCTTCCGTTACAGGATAATGCACAGAAATGGCTTGGGGAGGGGTGCTAAAGGCTCACATCCTCAACTGGAGTTCCAGCGAGCCACAAAGGGTGAAGGCTGCTTCTTTCCACAGACATGGCTAAAAACAATGTTCTCCTGCCAGTGTTGTGTAAGCACGCAATGAAAGAGTCTGCTGTGATGCTGCACTCGGCACTCAAGGGGGCAGTTTCTGTTGCTGTGGGAACCTGAACTTTGCATTTCCTGACTTGGGGGTAATTAAAATGTCAGCCTTAATGTGGCATTAATGGAGTTTGCCATAAAAATCCTCTTTGTTTTGTTCTCTCAGAAACTGCTTTAAAGTTCAAAATGATCCAAGTGTACTAAAAATTTAATCACAGGGCCTTGGATGAGTGAAGGGAAGAGTTGAAAGAGAGAAGGCCAGGGAAGATGGCAGGCAGGAGACAGGAAAAGAAGAACCCACAGTCTCCTCGACAGCAGGCAGCCCCAGTAGCACCATGCTACCTACACAGCTAAACTTAAACCCACCCACGCAACAGTTTGGTAATGTGTAAAGGTTAAATTAAAAATAAATAAAAACTGTTAATGCATAAATGCACCTTGGCAAGGACACAAGAACTAGACAGTCTGATGAGTCCAGCACAGAAACACTGGAAGGTGAGTGACCATGGATGGTCAGCTTCCGACGGGAGGAACTAGCGCAGACCTCCAGCAGAAGAGGGGAGGGCCACCAAAGGGAGAAGTGCTTCTTCCTTCCATGGGAGGGAGCCTGGTTTGGGGTGGGGAAACAAGATGGAAGAGATATGCAAGGAAAAATTCTGGTTGCTTCTATCTCACGAGTACGATGTGATGGGCTACAGCTTGACAGTTGTCAGGACAGGCCCTTCATATGGAGGCCTTCATCTGTGCTACTGACACCGTTTTGTCCTGCTGAAGTACACACCCTGTTTGGTGGGCTAACTGCTCTATCAAACACCGAGGGCTCTTGTACCCTTTCTCTTCCCAAATTCAGCTCAATGCCTTCTATTATCGTAATCTGAAGCTGTTTACCATTATGCTTTCAGAAATGATGTAGAGGTGACAAGCTCTGCGGAAATGGTAGAATATTGCTGAGAGGAAATTGTGTTGGGGAGGGCACTGCCAAACAGCATGCATTTCTGCGGCAAGATAACAACAGCATCTCGCTGAAGCAAAGCCTATCCGTCTAAGCGACTTCTGCTTTTGGACATCACTAGGATCTTTGGCCAAGGCGGAAGTGCCACACGGCACAGCAGGTTACATAGCCAAGGTGCTGGAATGGTCATCTCTCCATGGGTATATGCAAAAGCACTGTGGCTCGTCACCTTTCCTAGTTACAACAGAGCTGACTTCTCTTCTGTAGGGATGATTTATCTACTGTGTTTTTATAACCACATCACCATTATGAGTAGCCACACACTTCCAAGATGCCTGTTCATAGCTAGGAATACCATCTTTGCGCTTTGAGCAGAGCGTTCTGGACAATCAGAATGAGAACAAACTGGTAAACACTTGTCAGCACCCACATGAGCACACTGCCCAAATCCTTCCTCAGTGAGGTGTGAGTTCTCTCAGTTCTCTCATCCATAAATTGGGAAGAATCATGCTGACGGACAGGAAGCCATGACTAAGAATAATTTTGCTAAGCACACAACAAAATAAAAAGGTGCTATGAAAACTCAAGCACTTGTGAAAGCTTGGAACACCACAGACTGGTAGAATGTTCCTGAAGTTAAAGAGACTAACAAGTCAAGGACACTATTTTTAAATGCCCCAAATCTGTTCATTCTAAATAGGAACTGAATATTTTACCTTAAAGAAATTAGGCTTTTAAATTAATCTAGGGCAAGAATGACATTTGAAAGTAAAAAAAAAAAATCTTGAATGCAAGAAGAGCATCCAAAAAAATCAACAGCTTAAAATAAACTCCTTTCCTGTCTTCTCTCAGGCAATCTCCAAATGGACAGATTTCTGTGAGTCTTTCCTAAAAACAATATTCCTTTAAGTGTAGGCTCAAATCAGGACAAACTACAATCTAAATATGTTTAGAGAGAAGTAGAATCCGTTTCAACAACAGGTCGGTGTGGAGAAGACTTACACATCTTAATGGCAAAATCAAAGTGACTTTCGAGACAGCGGAGATTAAGTTTCTCCTCCCATTTCAGTCTCCTTCCAACTGCATTCACACACCGACTGAGCTCCACTCTGTCGGCTTCCAAAAGGCTGTAGTGACAGCACCTTCCTACTGTTCCTTCCACATATGCCAGGCCAGCAGGGCAAGTGAGGCCTGGCCAGAGGATGTTTACTGCAGTGTGAGGAGCATGGTGGCTTTTCTACTCAGCAAAGCTTTCATTTGACTGTACTGGATTTCTGGGCTAGGGCTATCCCATGCAATCCTCCCCATAGGTATGGCGGGAAGCCAGGTGATGAAGGTGCACACTGAGACTCCAGCCTTTCACCAGAGGGAAAGCCACCTTCCTGGTGGGCAGGGGCAGTGGACACATGTCTGTGGGGCACTGTGCCATGCTATTTTCAAGTTCTTCCTGTAATTACTATTAGGCTGGAGACTTCCAGGCAAGAAAGCCACGGACGTGACTATGATGATGGTCCCTGGGATAAAGTCCCTGCTTCCGCCCTCTAGAAACAGAAGCTGCAAGTTTGGCTGCACAGATCACGTGGCACTGAGTGACTCAGATCTCATTTTCTTTCCATTTTCTAGTGACAGTTGGAGTGTGGCTGAAGCCCAACTCCTGTCCCAGCTCACATCCCCTGTCTAGAGGCTATGATGGCAAAGTGAGTGGGGGAGGGAATTGCCCAGATTCACCCTTTGTCCTCCTTGCAGAATTTTACATTTATTCTGTGAAAGAAATAACAGCAAGAGATTTCCTAATGGAGATTTTTTTTTTTTAATTTTGTCTTGGAGGAACAGGATAAATGTAGCCCTTTTGGGAAATAAAGCTTTCCTGGTATATTTAAGTCACTCTATTATGCCAGCTCTCTGCCTGTTACCAGACACCCTGTGGAGAGATCAGTTCAGAAGACTTGTTGGGCATCTTAAAGCTAAAAGGAATACTTTTTCGGTTTGGTATTGTCAACACATGTGTTCCTCTCTCAAGTACTGGGTTGCACTTGAGAAATGAAAAACAGCCTTCTAACGTGATTTATCAACTTTCTTAAAATAGAATTTAAGAAGTGACTTCTAGATTAGTGAGAAGATGGCAAAAATAAACACCAAAGAAGTGATTTCAATAGTGATGATTCTCATTAAGTGCCCATTTCCAAATTTAGCCCGTAGGCAGTTTTTTTTAATTAAAAAATATTTTTAACCTGCGTTCTTATTGGCTATGAGAAGTCTGGGTGGCTTTTGGATTCTTGGAAGCCATTCTCTTTTCTTCTGTAAATGTATGCTCTCCTTTAACAACTTCAAAATAAATTAAAAACTGGAAAGACCGAAATTCAGCCAAGCTACATGAGACTCCAATAACTAATGCAAATCTGACTCGGGTTATGTAATTTGGAAATGGTTGTTTTCTTGTGTCTCACTGGCCTTCAGAGGTCCATATTTGGTTGTTCCATTTAGTAATGGTAGAATTGCTGTTACTGAGAGCAAGAATAACCAGTAAGCCGCAATACAACTTCTTTTTGTGAGTTTCTCGTGAAAGAGAATGCGACCCATGTAACTAATCAGCATTTCGAGGCCAAATGCTTGGTCACCTGGCTTTAAAAGATACTCTGGCTTTGAGAATATATAGATGCTGGCTGGATCAAAATGGCGGCATGCTACTCTTGGCTACTCTGGAAGACCAAATGGAAACAGCTTGCTCTGAATACAAAACAGCCGGAACCCCGGGGCGGGGGTGGGGGTGGGGATAAGCCCCATGCCAGGCACTGGGGAGACATGGTCATCTCACTGGCATACTCACAGTCAGACGACCCGGTGTGAGCGTGAGAGTTTGTCAGTGAATGTGTTGAGTGGATGAGGGTTGGGTCTGGAGACAAAACAGCTTCAAAGTTCAGGCAGGGAAGGCCCCGCTTGGCGCTGGATCCACCCGGCTGAGTAATCTCATTCTCCTCAGATGCCTTCTGGTTTTCAGCTGTCTTGGGTTTCTTCCTGAGAATAAACAAAGGGCCCTTTGAAGGAACTGACTGCATATTTGGGAAAAGGCATTTTTAGAATCTGTTAAAGATAACTTGACTTTTTTTTCCTGAAGGGGGATGGGAGGGAGTCCAGTATGTCCCTTGTTTTAAAACAAGCTGATTCTTGTTTTTTACCCTCCAGTAATGGCCTAACTGGGAACACATGAAAGCATATGGGCCAAGCAAACAGCACCACATTTGGACTCTGTTGGCTATATAAAAAGACCCTGTCCCAGAACTTTAGACAGCTTGAGCTACGTATGGCTGACATTATCCAAGAAAGCATCCTGTCCCCCTTAGAGCTTTAACATGGTCTGGAAAAAATACTGTGGAGGTTTACCGTTCTAGCATTTGTCAGGAAGCTTAGAGACAGGCCCGTGGAGTAATGGGAAGAGCAATGGACTGGGAGTCAGGAGACTTGAGCTACGGTACTAGCTGTGCCTGCAACTTGCTGTGTGGCTTTGGGCACCTCACTTCACCTCTCTGGGCGTCAGTTTCCTCATCTGCAAAATAAAGGGCTTAGATTAGAGGGCCTTACAAGGTTCCTTCTAGTTTGAAGTCTGTTCTTGGAGCACATTGTGGAGTATCCCACTCTCCTGTTCCTATTAGTTTTATTTTTAAGTCAATTCATAATTCAAATCAGAACCTTGACCTGCAGGCTGTACAGATGAGAGGGGTGGTGTATAAAGTGAAGAGTGGTTAGGAAGAGCTCAGGTTCCTGCAGCTAAGGGGGGAAGGAGCACACACATACTCTCCACCCTCCTCTTTATTCATCCAGGCCTTAAGCTGCTTTTTGTTCTTAAGTTTAGTCCAGGCTCCCAGAGTTCAGGAGTGCCAGTGGCATTTGCCTTGTGAGAAAGAGATTGCTGCGGGGGCAGGAGAAAGGTGGTGGTGGTATTTAGTGTCAGGAGTAGAAAGTGAACAGTTCAGCTATCAGTCAGTTCAGGGCTCCTTTCCCCATGGCAATGCAAACGATAGTAACTAGCAAATCAACATCTAGAGCAGATGGACCCCAGACCCTAGAAAAAAGGGATTGTGAGTTCCTCCTTGAACATGTCCCCAGTTTCTGTGGCTTTGTGTCTTTTTCTATCACTATGTAACCAGAGAGTATGTTTTTTTTTCTTTTTGGATAGATTATATGTGGGACATAATTTGTTGTAAGTCGCTATGTTTCCATGTTCTCCTTGTTTCTATGAGCATGGCATTGGACTTGTATACAGAATATTTCGTATTGAAATGTGTTGTACTGGGTAGTCAAATCTGCCCTCGCAGAATATGGTGTTATGATTAGTATGCTGTGTTTTCAGTCCAACAGGTTGTGAAATCAAATCTGTTTCTTCAGAGGGCATGAGGCAGAAATAGCACGGTAAAGATTAGAATTGGGGGAGGGGGGCTTTCCGATATATTTCTCAGTGTGGAGAGAGCCAACATATAAAAAACAAGTCTCATTGCTGAAGGGGCAACTCTGAGACTAACCCTTGAATCCCATGCCTACCTGGGGACCCCCAAGAATCTGCTATTCTACTGAGGTGTCTATTTCCTGCAGTGTGGTCTGCTGTAGAAGCCCCAGGTGCAGTGCTCACCTTCCTCAGCCTCAGCTTACCCTGCAGTCCTCTCAAGTCTGTTCCCTGTCCAGGATGTTGGTGTCCACAATCTTGATCACCACCCCTTAACCCCCTTGTCCTGCTGCGTTCCAATCAGTAAATCCTGCAGGACCTGAGAGCCTGGCATTCAAGGTCAATTCCTTATCTGCCCTACATCGTCTCACTGGTCCCGTACATCGGTCCCCTTGGAGTTTGTTTCTCATTCCCAGAGCTCTGGAGTGTACTTTCTGGGCTCTTCACCGTTACTCATCACTGTTCTTGCTTTGATCAGTCTTTTCTCCTCTCTGCCTGATGAAAAGAGACGTACTCTTCACACTTATTAAATGCCAGCTCCATGATATGCTGCTGTGTGCCCCTCTTTCAGAAAGGATGACTCTTCTCTGTGTCATTCTGAAATCTCTCAGTACTTTCCTCACTAACCCCCACTTCATTGTTAGTTACATGCTATTATTTCTAGGACAGAATAACCTCTCTGTGGGAAGGGGAATGCTTTAGTTATTGATATATTCCTGCTCTTCATCCTTTCTTTCCTTCTGCCTTTCTGCTCCGCCCGCCTCATTCACTCACTCATTCACACATTCACTTTACAAATACCATGTGGCTGTGGTGTGTTACACAGGTTATGGGTTGAGCAGTGTGGGTCCTGTCCTCCCAGAGTTTACCCTTTCTTTAGTCTATACTGTGAACCAGGACAACTTATACACAGCAGCCATTCAATAGCTGTTTGCTGATGGAATTAAATAGTCCCAGTCTGAATCTCAATTAAGTTTCCTAGTTTTTATGCAGCAGTGGAATCAACCTGGATTGGTTGCTTTTTCATTGATTACATGAAGAGTATTTAGTAAGAGTGGCTGGTCCTTGTAATTCATCTAAATATAGGGACAAAACACCAATGACCATTATCATGTAGCAGAAAAGAAAATGACCTCTGGTGCTTACAGACAAGGCCTCAGCTAGTTTCAGACATGTGGTTCTGAGAATTAAGGGTGCTCTCTTTTCCAAGACCCAGTGCTGCCAAACCACCCAGTGACTCTAAATCAACCCTAGAGAAATTCCACTGCTTTCGTCCTTGCTTGGATTTTGATACCTGCCTGATATCTGTGCCTCACCTTATGTCTACAATCACCTTGGGTGTCTGTCCATGGCACAGGGGCATTGCAGCCTCCTCTGCAAGAAGGACACATTCAAGACCAACCTACCTGGCTCCTTCCCTCATTTGCTTAGCATCACTATAGTTATCCTTTTACCACGGCTGTTTCCCTGTCACAGACAAGAGCGCGGCACACTGTCCATGGAGCATTTCCTCTCCCACCCTAACCTCTTTCACAATTCTTTGGGACTCCTTTTTCTGAAGCCAAGAAACAGCAACACATAACACCAGTCTGTCTAACACACACAGGTGCTGTTCTACGACCCATGTTTTTCAGTTTGTGGTTTACTAAGAAGGGAAGAGCAAGCTCTCTTGTAATTAACTGAAAATGCCTTCTTTGGCTGCATAAAAAGGATTGTATAAACATGGCACATCTGAGGATGTGTCTGTACAAGCCTTTGTAGCATGAACTATCCCCTGGAACCTGTAGAGGGCAGCAGCACACTGGCTGACTCCAGGCAGCATTTCAGAGAACAAACTCCTACCAGAACCTTCCTCCTGGTCACCATGCCAAAGGTTGGTTTGCCAAGCTCTTTCTGGCCTCTCAGTCTCTTTCAAGTTTGTTCTCTCCCGCCTGCTGTGCG